>APFE031458250.1:3991-23815 GCA_000404065.3 Pinus taeda | reverse complement strand
TGGAGGACATGAACAGGTCTCAGATGGCGATCATGATAGACAACCCATTGTGGAAGCACCAGAAACATTCTTAAGGAGATCTACAAGGATCAAACGCCGTCCAAGAAGGTATGATGATTCATTTGCTTTGGTCGCTAATGATGATGAACCTTTGTGTTATCAGGAATCTATAGAAGGTTCAAATAGTGAAAAATGGAAAGCATCGATGAAGGAAGAAATGATGGCCTTGAGTAAAAACGGCACATGGGATCTAGTGGAGCTTCCGAAAGGCAGGAAAATTGTGGGATGCAAGTGGGTGTTCAAGCTGAAACGGGGTGTGAATGATATGGAAGACAGGTACAAAGCTTGGCTGGTTGCAAAAGGGTTTTCTCAGAAAGCTGGCATAGACTTTCATGAGATTTTTTTACCAGTGGTTAAAATTGTTTCAATTAGAATTGTGTTAGCATTAGTGGCTTTGTTTGATTTGGAGTTGCAGCAGTTAGATGTTAAGACTGCATTTCTACATGGTGATTTAGACGAGGAAATATATATGGAACAACCGGAAGGGTTTGTTCAGCGTCGCAATGCGAAATTTGTCTGCAGGCTCAAGAAGTCATTATATGGCCTGAAGCATTCGCCTCGGCAGTGGTATAAGAAGTTTAATTCTTTCATGATGAGTCAGAAATATGTTAGAAGTGAATATGATCATTGTGTTTATTTCAAACAGTTGAATAATGGCATGTTCATTATCTTAGTGTTATATGTTGTTGATATGCTTTTAGCAAGCAAAAGCATTGAAGAAATCAACAGGTTGAAGACTCAGATGGCAAGGACGTTTGATATGAAAGATCTAGGAACCGCAAGACAGATTTTGGGCATGGAGATTTTCAGAGACAGGGGGAAATGGTAAGCTGTGGCTATCACAACAGAAGTATGTTGAGAAAATACTTTTGAGGTTTGGTATGAACAATGTGAAGCCTTTGTCGATCCCTTTAGCTTCCCATTTTAAGCTTTCTTCGAGTTTATGTCCTAATTCAGATGAAGAAAAGGATTATATGTCTCGAATTCCTTATGCCAATGTAGTAGGATGTTTGATGTATGCGATGGTATGTACGCGACCAGATATTTCTCATACAGTTGGGGTTGTCAGCAGGTACATGGCAAATCCGGGTAAAGAACACTGGTCAGCAGTGAAATGGGTGCTTCGGTACTTGAGAGGCACAAGTAGTTATTGTATTTCTTACAATAGGAGTAGTGAATTTGTTTGCGGATATGTTGATTCCGATTTTGCAGGTGATGGATAAGAGGAGATCAACTTCAGGGTACGTCTTTACCCTTGCAGGTGGAGCTATTAGCTGGATGTCAAAGCTACAGAACATTGTTGCTTTGTCCACTACTGAAGCAGAATACATTGCTGCTTCTCATGCTTGCAAAGAGGCGGTTTGGTTGAAAGGTTTGCTTGGTGAGTTTGGTAGGTTACATGATAACATCAGGTTACTTTGTGACAGTCAAAGTGCAATACATTTGGCTAAGAATCCGGCCTATCATAGTAAGTCAAAGCATATTCCAATCAAATATCATTTTGTAAGACATGTTATCACTGAAAGGGGCGTTTCTCTTGAAAAGGTGCATACAAAGGAGAACTGTGCAGACATGTTCACGAAACCAGTTTTGTTGGAGAAGCTACGCTGGTGTTTGGCTTCTCTTGGCTTGCAGAAAAGATAAATAATAATAACAGGGCATCAGGCGAATTGTTGTCAAGGTGGAGATTGTTGAGATTTTCTGTTTGAGACAAGTAGGCAGAAATCTCTAAAGGATGACAACAATAGGGAATCAGTTCCTAGATTAGCTCCAGGTTGTTGGGAGGGAGTTAATGCCTCCTATATTTGATGTGAGGGAGTTATGAGGTTGTTAGATTCTCTATTCTATTTAATAGGCAACCATTCGGATGGTTTGCTAAGAGAGTTTGAGAGGATTTCTTGATGTAATCTCCAATTTATTTAATATATTCATGATGCCTATGTTTGGTGGACGTAGCCCAGATTGGTTGGGTGAACCACGTTAAATATTGTCTTATGTGTTTGATCTTCTGCTGTGTCTATTTGTTTGCTGCACCTGATCCAACATAGGCCACACATAATTTCTTTTTCATTTGTTGTCATATTTAGGAGTGATTCAGCAACATGCACTATCGACACACATTCCCAACCCCTCACCCAAGCCAAACCTTTCTCATTATTTTATTTTTTGAGCTCTTTAATTGTTCACATGCCCTCTTTCAGGTCATGTTTCTATTGGTCTTGCGTAGCTCTCTTACGAGAGCTCCACAACTTTCCTACCATGCCCACCAATGTTCCAAAATGCCCCAAATCATGAAGGATGAGAGGAAAAATCCAAGGGAAAATAGAGTAACCAAAAAAAAATGAATTCATGAGAGAAGTCATAAAATCACACAACAAAAAGTGCATGGCCATGCGCCATCCAAAAGTGAAAAAAAAAAAAAAAAGTTCAAACATAAATAAATCGAGGGCACAAAAACAAAAATTTTAACAACATAGAAAACCAATTCCCTAGAGTTATAATGTCCCTAAATAGTTCAATATTAAGGCTCAACCTGAGCCCTTTACACTACATTCCGTCTCTTGTATTATAACTAGCCACAATAATTAACTCAACCACTACATAATTTATTTAAAAATAATTATATTGCTTCAACAAGAAAAAAATGGATACATAATTGATATCTAATTATCCATCCAGACGATTGCTTCCAGGTTGTCATTGTGCTTGTATTTCATAGTTGTGGAGGTCCCAAGTAGGCTTCAAGTTATGTGGGTTTTTACGCTTCTTTCACAATATGAAATCCCTGTTGATTTATATATATCTGGGGGTGGTCTCTATGCAGATGTTTCTCCCCACATTTCAAACATACTATGTGATTCTTTCAGGACCCATCCTCTTATTTGGCCTAACCACGTCAACCTTCACAAGTTCTCTTGATCATCTATAGAGCTTCACCTCTATAGGTGTTGGGGTTTCTTTCCTTCTTCCTAGGCTATTGTCGAAAACTTCCCTTTGTTTTTACTCTAAATTCAATACTTCATTTTTCCGTTAAGTCAACCATAACTTTTTTTTGTGTGTCTAGATTGTTTGCAACAGTGTTTCATATTTTGGGTTTCCTCTTCAAGGGTTTATTAATCATCGAATTCAATCTAATGTCTAAGTGATATTGGCATCCCGTCGATGTATCACTGAATCTTTTCCTTTTCATGCTTTAGGTAGGGAACATATCTTAACAGGTCTAGGAATTTAATGGTATACTCTTTGTCTCACATTCATCATAGCTTGAAGTCATAAAAATCCTTAGCCTTGCTATCAAAGTATCTCACAAATAGATACATGTCTCTTAAATATCCCTCAAATTCCTTCTGGGACAAATTTTATTCTTTTATGCCTTTCACATTTTTTATATATTCCCACCATATATTAGCCTTATGATTTAGGCTAAGAGAATCTATCTTCACTTTCATGTTCTCTAAATATTGATAAACTTTGAAGGACTTCCTCATTCGTAGTAGCCAGGATTCTGCATCCTATGACTTCTTCATCTCATTAACAAAAATAGGAGGCTTATCTTTCATAAATTTGTCGGGTCCGTATTCTTTTCCCCTCCCTCTGTCATGACGACGATGATGATGATGATTCCTTTTGGGAGTGCCTTCAAGATGTTGCTCATCGGTATTGGTCCTCTTCTCTGAGGTGTCCAATGAAGGTACTCCTTTCATCATATCTTCATTTGGAATTCCTTGTCTCTTTCTCTTTCTACTCCCACATGCCTCAATGGTTCCTTATTCTTTCTCTAAGGGACACTTCCTGTCCCCATGATTAGTTGTCAAATCATGTTGTCTTTGCCCTTGTACATTCACTTCTACTTGCCTCTATTATGCTTTGAAAATCCTCTCATTGTTAGTTGTATAGATTTTTTTTTATGCTTTTAGTCTTCTCAACATGTCCATCCAATCAATAGAGTTTTCCATTTATCACTGATCAACTGAACCGTCCTTGTTCACTTCATATCCACTTTGTGATTGTTTAGAGCTATATTGCACCATTTATATCTTCATCGCTTTAGACCTATTGGTTCCTAGATTGTTTTAGGTGACTAAGGAACAATTTAAGAGGGCATTCATTGAGGTTTTAACCCCCCTTGCAATTTAAGTGAGTAAGTCTAACCTCCCTTTACCTTAGGGCGTATTCCTAGTCTCTAAGGTAAAATTGTATTCAATAACAAAATATATATGGATAGATTAATAATACAAAAGCATAAATGTATGAGTTGGTGGGGCTTATAAACAGAAGAAACTTGTTCTTTCATAAAATTGTGATGATTTATTAAACCCTTAGATCATGCAACTAGAAGCAAAGCCTCATGAAACTCAGAAACAACATTTGGAAATTAACTTAAAGAAAGAAAACATGTAACTACTCATTCTTATGCTCTTAAGATAACTTGTCATGTGGAGGGTACAAAGGCAACAATATCATGTATTATGACTTACATAATTTAATGAGAAAACAAGCACACAATGTTAATTGTCTACAGGAAATGTGCATATCATAACACAATTGAGGCTTTAAATTGACTAAAACAAAGCAACGTTGATCAAGTAAATCATTGTCTATCTCATATGAGAAAGCATAAGTATATAAAATAAATAATTCAAAGATAAAAAGAAATAAAATTAGCATTCACGTAATGGTGTAAATTTTATCTATCATAGCATGTTGATAAAAGATAGCAATGTAGAGCATTTAAAATCTAAGAAAAAACAAGCCATGAATATACATCCTAGCGTGGATAAGAGATGATATTAATACCACAAGAAAACAAAAGGAGTTACTATATCATGATTAGTACAACTTCTCAAGTCAATATGTACAAGCCATAATCTAATCCATGATATGATTCACATAGAAAACTAAGAGAAAACAAAAAAGATGTTGTATCAAATTGCATAAGGAATATTATAATAATATAAACATTTATCAATGTAACAAGTAAAAATGAATAGATCTTTCGCTTTAATTTTTAGAATTCATTTGTTGCCTTGTAGCGCAATTTTTTTAGAATTTCTACACATTGTCTCATCCCAATGGGATATTTTTTATATAAAAATTCCATTTCAATGAAATGAGTGCTAAAAAGTATTTATTGATTGGAGAAATGTTTTTCTTTTTTCTAGAACAATAATCTGAGATCTTTGTTTCAAATTTTTATATTTGTGATCAAAAAAAGGTATAGTGAAGTTTTTCAAATTACCATATTATATTTGCACAAAAATATTTTATTAACCTCACAATGCTTTGAACTTATCATCATTATTGAACACGATTTTATATCATTGGTTCTTGCCTTTCTTTCTAAATGTTGAATAATATGATGTGTAAGGGAAATCATGGTAGTTGTTTGGAGGCCAATATGTAACCAATCAATCATTATGTTAGTAGGAGGTTTAATTCCTCTAGACCCTAAGGATCATGACATATTGGGGTAGGTTACCCAACAATATGTATGGGTAACCATAGGATAATTTCTATTCTTCTATAATGCAATTTTCTAGCTAGATGTCATACATTATTTATTATATGTTTTTTTTTCTTAAAGTGTAACAAATGTTAAGATGACTTAATAAAATTGTCACAAGAAAACAGAAACAAAAAAAACAAAAGAAAATAAAAAAAAATTCACATTGGAGATGGATAGAAAAGAACATGTGCACACACCTAAATTTTTTGTGAATGAGTAGTAAAGTTGTTGAATCAAGCTGCTACTAGTACTTTTGCAGTATTAAAATATGATAAAGGCCTTGCTAATACATTACTTAATAATGGGCATTTTTTTATAATATTAGGATGACATGCACATGATGCAAACGTGATGCTAGGTGAATCATTTTATGAGCTCATTGGCGAACCTTTCACATCCACTGTAATACAAAAACTTGCTTCTAGTCCTTCACTACAGCTCTCGTCCAACTTATTCAAAGATTTGACAAGCTAATTTATTTTTATTTGACTCACAAGAAATTTTATAATACTTTCCTTATCTTGGCATTAAATTCATTTCACAGACAACATATATTTGAGTACCATCATTATCTAAATCATTTTTGAAGGTTATAGTCATATTAGAACCTTCAGATTGGTCTCTTCTACATTAAGTTAAGTCTTGTGAGAAAGTGTTCGACATAGAAAATTTAGACAAGGCTGAAAAAAATTATAGGAGTGGCAAGGAAACCAAGTCTATAATCCAAGAAACAAAATATACACATCAAACAGAACTATGGAATGATAACACCATATCCACATAATTATTGTGATTTTGATAGTGGACACAAATTTTACAATCACACCTGAAATATTTCATTAGGTTGCCTAGCTTTCAAAGGCTTCTCATGTTAAAAATTAGGCATAATTGTAGGCAATTTCACACTCCCCTCCAAGAAAATATTCCCCGAATAAGCCCTAACTCTAGATATACCCTCACTTTGGAACATATTATTACAAGCCATCGTTTCCTCTGATTGTTGGATTCCATATTCAATTTTTTTGGATTCAACCTCTGCATCCTTAAATCTTATACCATCCTAAAGGCTCAATTATTTTTTTAAATATTTTTCTAAACTTATTCATCATTATATTTTCATAAACATTGGACTAAAGGAATATCACACTCCTCCACAATCTCTTTAACATAATCTAGGAACCCAAAACCTAGTGAGAGCTCACATTCTCTAATTGTAAATCAAACATATTCAAAACCAATCTCTGGAGTCATCTCTCAAGTATTGAACTTGAATTTTCTTTCTAGATCTCTTCTTCATATTTGTAAATAACCTTTCCATTCATGCATGGAACATCTGACCCTCCCATTGTAGCTTCCTTGACGTCCTTTCCAATTTTTTCAAGATGATATTAATGTCATAGTAGTTAACTTTGTGCCACCCAAAATGGTATTAAGTGTTCAGTAAACTATTTTGAGTTTTGACTTTTAGCTCAATGTCATTTTCAATATATAGGGATAACCATTCCTTCGACAATATTTTTTCATAAATATTACTCTCTATTTTCACGTTGGTTCTAGTTGTTCTAAAATTGTGTTCATATTCCAAGTTTATAGGATCATCTTGAGTAATACTAATGTTTATTTACATTCTAGTTATGTTTACTTCAACATTCTCTCAAGATTTTGGATTCATATAAGCACTCTGTTATTTGAGATCATCCTCTATTTTTGTGGCAGTCCCCAGTGATTTACGAACCTCTTCAAATTCCCCATTCATAAGACCAAAATTCCTAATCCATGCTAACGACAACAAATTCACCACACTTTTGAAATTCTAAGTTTGAATGTTCATTTTTCTTGCCACACCTATCGACTATATTCATGCTAAGTTGAGCAATTTGCATTGCTTGCTAGTAACCAGTAATCACAATTTTCTCCATAGGAAATGTTAAGTCATTAAGTTTCTCATGATAGGTCAGTTCTAGTGTAAGCCAAGATTATTTCTCAATCATTTCAAGTTCCTCTACCAATTTTTTTATTTTTGACTTTTAGCTCAATGTCATTTTCAACATATAGGGATAACCATTCCTTCAGCAAAATTCAACTAGAATTTTATGAAAAGGGAAAGGTAGGTGTTTTATTTATTGTCCAATTTTGCCCCGTGTCCTTATTTTTGGCTAACCATTACCAACATATTTGTTTTCTTCCATTTCTGTGCCTTCTCTCTTTGTTTTATTTTACCCATTGGATTTTGTTGCCTTCACCCTTTATATTGTTGGTATCATTTTGGTTTTGAATTCTTAATGTACTTTGTGTCCAAGGACTTGTTTTAGAAATGCCTCTTCAGAAGTTACCATGCGCTGAAAATTTTAAAGCCAAACAAATTGATTAGGGTAAGGTACATGATACTGCGCCAAGGAACAATACAAAAATATCAAGTTATATTTACAGGCGAAAGGCTCGTGTTTTGAAAATTACCCTCAACAATTTTGTTCTTTCCGAATGAGGAAGGAAAATAATAGACATAAATCCCACCTTCTTCATATGGATTCCATGATGGTTTCAAACTTCAAATGTATTTTTAATATTGTTCATCATAAATAAATACAAACCAAATACAATAAGAAAAACTACAATGACAATAAATAAAACACCTACCTTTCTCTTTTCATAGAATTCTAGTCGAATATTATCCTAGATAGAGTTTGGTTGATAGTAAAATATATCAAGATGGAATATTGAAAATAATTATGCCTCTAGGAGATTATAACTCTCAAAGCATCTTGACAGTGAATGGCATTAGTGAACAACTATATAGAGAATCTAAAGTGACTGAAGTCACAATAGCAGTAACTAAATATACTGAAAATATTCAAGGCACATCCAACCCTGTCATTGTAGCTTCCTTGACGTCCTTTCCAATTTTTTCAAGATGATATTAATTTCACATTAGTTTACTTTGTGCCACCCAAAATGGTATTAAGTGTTCAGTAAACTATTTTGATTTTTTACTTTTAGCTCAATGCCATTTTCAATATATAGGGATAACCATTCCTTCAGTAACATTCGACTAGAATTCTATGAAAAGAGAAAGGTAGGTGTTTTATTTATTGTCTTCATTTGCCCTGGGTCCTTCTTTTTGCCTAACCATTACCAGCACATTTGTTTTATGCCATTTTTGTTCCTTCTCCCTTTGTTGTATTTTACCCATTGGATTTTGTGGCCTTCACCCTTGATATTGTTTGTATCATTTTTGCTTTGAATTCTTAGTGTAATTCGTGACCAAGGACTAGTTTTAGCAATGCCTCTTCAAAAGTTACCATGGGTTAAAAATTTGAAAGCCAAACAAATTGATTAGGGTAAGGTATGTGATACTGCACCAAGGAACAATATAGAAAGTTCAAGTTATATTTATAGGCGAAAGGCTCATGTGTGGAAAATTAACATCCATAGTTATGTTCTTTTGGAATGATGAAGGAAAATAATAGACATAAAGCCCACCTTCTCAATATGGATTCCATGATGGTTTCAAACTTCACATGCATTTTTAAAATTGTTCTTTTAAAAATCCAAGACAAATTCCATGACGGTTTCAAACTTCACATGCACTTTTAAAATTGTTCTTTTAAAAATCCAAAAAAAAACAAAAAACAAAAAACATTTTAGATGCTCGGCATAATTCCTTATCCTAAAAGTATCTACAGAGATAAAACAACACCCACAACATTTCTAGTTCTCCTCCCTACATATCTCCATTGAAGCATTACCATAGCATTTTACAGTGTTATTACCACTCAGATCCGTTTTTACATAGTCGACCTCAGCTCCATCTTTACATAGTCGACAATCAGACCTCTCCCTGCCTCCTACCGCTACTGGTTACTCTAGTCTCATCTAGTTGATAGTCAGTTGTTTCACGACAACAGTCAACTCCCCTCAAGATGTGGTGAATTCTCCACTCAATCCAATGGTTAATACTTTGTGCATTCTCCTTAGCCCCTCCATACCACTGGCAGTATCACCTCGAACGAGTTCCCCAGATGCAAACAGTAACATAACATACTAGTTGGCATTATTAAAACTGCCTCCTTGGTATACGTTGACCCTCCTCCCCATACAACCTTCCCCATATATCCCCTCCCCCATATAACAAATCCCACAAGTAATACCTCTAAGCACTTTTTTACAATTTTTTTACACTAGAACTGCAATCTTCTTGCCACCAGAAGTACATTTTTGTAGTACACATATTTTTAATGCATTCATTGATATCAATTGATTGAGTAGTTTTATCTGAAAATAGAACTATCCTAAGTGGTCCCTAATGATAAAACACATCCGCATTTCTATGAGTTATGGAAAGGAATTTGTGAAGTGGAAGGAGACAATGAACCTACAAAGCCCACCTCAAATATGGAGATCACCATTTGGGAAAACAAGAATAACAAGGCCCATGCCTTGATTCTAACATCTATAAATGAAGAGGTGAGTCACCATATTTCACCATTTTCGAATGATTCTGGAGCTTACATAAGTTGAAGGAACTCTATGACTTACACTCTGAACTTGAAGTTGTCCAATTGACGATTAAATTGTCGAGTCTTGAATTGAAAAATGATTACCCTCTTTCTTTAGAATCAAACGGAATATCTATTATGCATTATATTAAAACCATTGGTGTTCAAATAGACATTCCTCTCATATCTTATGCCAAGGCACTATATCCCACTTATTCAAATTATCTTGAGTCACTGTAAACAAGTGGAAAACTCAAGGAGATTACCTTTGACTCCCTTCAGAAGAAGTTTGATGAGAGAGAGAAGGATTTTGGGAAGAAGAGAACTCCTGAGTCTTCTGAAGAAGTTGTGTGTCTTGCACATACAAAGAACAATCATGCTCAAGATTATTTTAGAGGAAGAGGTGGCCGAAGAGGAAGAGGAAGAAGAAATTTTGGAGGGAGGGGGGGTAGATAATTCTGGTAAAAGTAAGATCTTCGTTCCATACGTTCTTATAGAGATGGACATGAGGCATCCACATGTCAGTTGCTTTGGGACAGAATTGAGCAGGAAATAAATGAAGAGAAAGGTAAAGCCCATGACAAAGAGAAAGGTATATCATAGGAATCCACTCACTATCTTGTGGCAAATTGTAACATTGGAGTAAACAAAAACTTGTTTAATTCTTCACTTTCTTCTTGGAAAAATTATTGGTTACTTGATTAAGGAGAAACTTTCCACGTCACCTTTAGAAGGTGTTTTTTTGAAGAATTTTCTCACAATGTTGATGGAGCAGTATACTTTGCAAACAAGTCAAGAATGAAGCCATCATGGCTTAGCACCATCAAGCTCAAATTGCCTCATCTTTCAGACTTTCTTCTACATGATGTTCTATAACTCCAGAAGTGGAGGAAAAAATTGTTGTCCTTGGTCCACATCCATGAGCAAGGACACTCCATTCATATGTTTTATTGCAATTTTTAGGCCATAAAGGAATCATATCACTCACTTTTAATGATGGGGATATAACAAGAAAGACTTGTGAAGTTGCAAGGTACCTCCACTCTTGGACAAAACTTCTCATACAATTATCATTATGATGAAGGTCATTTCCATCAAGTATTTTATGGCATGATATATTTGTGCACTTGAATTATTACAACTTTCCTATGTTGAAGAAAAGTGGTGTTACTAGTTTGCCTAAAATTCCTAGGAAACTTAATCAATATGTTGCTTGTATTCTAGGAAAGCATAGAAAACAATATTTTCATGATTCTCATTCAAGACCACATAGAAAGCTTGAACTCATTCGTTCAAATCTATGTGGCCCAATGCATGTTCCTTCTGTAAATGTAAATAAATATATGATGACATTTATTGATGAATATACTAGAATGTGTTGCATTTATTTATTGAAGAACAAATCTGATGCTTTTCAAACATTTAAGAACTTTCATGCATGGATTGAAAATAATGCACAATCTCATATTTGCTTTATTCACACTAATAATGAAAAAGAATACACTTCAAATGAATTTGAAAACTATCTTCACTAGCATGGGATCAAACATCAAACAACTATGCCTTATAATCCCTAAAAGAATGGAGTAGCTAAAAGAATGAACAGGACAATCTTAAATATGATATGTTCCATGATGTTTTTCAAGAATGAAAAATTGATGTTTTGGGATGATGTAGTTCTATGTGATATATATGTAAATAATAGGTGTCCATCTAATGCTATTATAAAAAATGTCACATTCCTTATGCATTGATATCAAAGGAACAAAGAAACAATCTTGGTGCAAGAAGTCATAATTGTATTTTCTTAGGGTATTCAAATACCTCCAAAGCATACCATCTCTATAATGAAGTTAATAAGAAGTTTGTTGTATCTAGAGATGTGATATTTCTTGAATCTTCCAAGGCTGACAATATTGTTGAGCGGAATCTTGATTGCTTGGGTAGATTCAGACATGCAAAGTCATTTCAAGAATTTGATAACTAGATTCCACATTTTGAGAGGCAGGTTACAATACTAGATGAATTTACGAAACCTTCTTCTGAAGCAGTCTCTCCCCCACATGAAACTCCAGCCACTGATGACAATTTGAGTGATGTGATTGATAGAATTGGGAGTCTCAATCTTCATTCAGTGCCAACTCAATCAACTCAGTAGCCTAGTCCGTCTCAGAAAGCTCCTCCAAAATGGTTGACAAATACACTTGAAAGTGTTCATCTTGATGAGGCCAGAAAGTGAAGAACAAGAAATTCAATTAGTCAAAATGGAGGTCATGTCGATGATTCTGATTAACCTTCTGATATGGATGTTTCTTATGATTGTGAACTCAATTTGTCTACATATTTTGAACCAACTTCCTTCAAATCATCCTCTTCTCATGACAAATGGAAGAAAGTGACGTAGGAAGAGTATGATGCCTTGATAAACAATGACACTTGGAAGTTGGTTGATCCTCCATTGGAAACCCAACCAATTGGGTGCAACTGGGTCTACAAGAACAACTATAAAGTTGATGTCTCACTTGGCAAGCACAAATTCAATGTTGTGAAAAAGGGTTTTCCACAGAAAGAAGGGGTCGACGATGAGGATAATTTTGCTCCCACAACAAACTGGGCTACCATTCGGACACTCTTTGCCTTGGCGTCTCAGAACGCTTGGAAATTCTGGCAAATGGATCTAAAAAATGCTTTATTCAATTGAGATCTGAAAGATAATGGTTTTATGTCACAGCGAGAAGGATTTGTTGTGAAGGGAAAAGAACACAAGGTATGCAACCTTGTGAAATCCTTGTATGGTGTCAAGCAAGCATCATGAATTTCTTATGAAAAGTTAACTAAGAATATTCTGAAACTCAACTTCAAACATTATTATCTTGATGATGCAACTTTGCTTAATATCAAGAAAGTTGGGAAAAAAGTTGTATATATTGTGGTGTATGTGATGATATTTTTATGACAAGGAACAATGAGATCTGCATAGCATCCATAAAAAAGGAATTGAGGAAAGGTTTTGAAATGACTATCTTGGGATATGTTCACTACTATCTTGGTATTGAAGTAACTCAACATCCATAACTTGAAGCTCACATCCATTGAAGGAAAAGAATTTGAGGATGAAAAAAGGTATAGATAACTTGTACGAAGTGTCAACAATTTGGCTACTACCAGATCGAACATTTCATTTTTTGTTGGAATCCTCTCCAGGTTTATGCAAAAGCCTTGTGATGGACATTGGCCTACTGCAAAAGGATTTCTAAAGTGCTTGAAGGGAACTCAAGAATTTGGACTCAAGTACACACAGGTGGGAGACTTTAGCTTGATTGGATACTCTAATTCAGACTTCGATGGAGAAAAAGAAATAGGGTTATCTACTTCAGGTTATGCTATGAGTCTTGGATCAGGAGTTGTTTCCTTGAGGTCACTCAAACAATCAGTTCCAGTAGATTCCACAACATAGGAAAAATATGTGGCAGTAGCACAAGTGGGATGATAAGTATGAATGAGTTTTACTTTTCTGTTTCCTTTTCATTGTCCTCGGATATATGTTACTCTAGTTGATTTAACTTCTCACAAACGCCTTCTCAAGTGTTTTATTCTTCATTTTTTCTACTATTCATCCTTTCCATATGCCATGACCATCACATGATGCATTACACTATATGATTTCACCACCTATATCTTGTTTTTCATTGGTTCAAACTGTGTGTGAGGAGGGGACATCCAATCCCTTGAGTTATTCACATGTATACCTTACAAAATTTGCATCCTTTCCATATGCCATGACCATCACATGATGCATCACACTATATGATTTCACCCCCTATATGTTTCTTTTCATTGGGTCGAACTATCTATGAGGAGGGGAGATCCAAGCCCTTGAGTTCTTCAAATGTATCCCTTTCAAAATTTGCAAGATTGATGGTGAACTTATCTTAGTCCTCTGAATGTTTCATAACCTCTTCTTCCTTGTGTTCCATTTCTGATAATTTATGAGTACCAATCTTTCGGTTAGATTGAGAATGAGAATCCATTTCAAAGATATGCTAATGATAATCTATCTCTTCGACCCCCTCCATAAACATAGATTTTTGTGCAATAATGGCCTCCACTGCAACTGAAACATTAGAGTGTTTATATCCCTCCTTGAATTGCGCACAAGCTAGTTCACATATCTTCACATTCTTAACAAAATTTTATATTAATATTAATATGTAATATAGGGTTGAAAATAAGAAGATTTTCTATATATAGAGATGTAAAATTTATATATAATGTTAATAATATTATAAAGCAACGAGGATAAGATTCCATGTTAATTCCCAATCTCTGAAGTGTTGAGAGGAATCAAATCTCTCTAAAAGAAAATAAATTTTTCAAATTCTATACACGAAAAGATATTTATACCTCCAAAAATTTGATCCCTCTAAACTTTTGATAGATTGGAAATAGATATATACTGATTATAAAACTAAAATTAAAAATAAAAACATATATTAAAATTCACTTTACTTTCATAATTCAAAAAAAAAATCACATTCACAGCACTACCCATTCCCACTCCTTTGGAAAATAAGTGTTCAATGTCCCTTTCCAAGAAGATAAATTTTTCATTTCCATTTGGATAGTAAAGAAACATTAAAAAAATGGAAAAATAAAAAATGAAATGAATAATTAATTTAAAAATAAAGGAGATAGAGAGAAAAACCCATAATAGTTGATTACCCATGGTACTAACCATCGTAATTTGGTGCCCATGGTATTTGGAGGAGGAAAAATTTAAAATGGTGAATGAGAATTCATATGTTACATGAATGAGTGTTGATATTTAGTTAATACTTTTCGAAGCTCTTGTGGCTTAAGGTGAGAGGGAAAAATCATCATTATATTTCCTAGTTTGGGTCTTCAAATGCACACCCTAGTTGATGGTGATTGGCTTTGGTGTTTAAAAGCACACCCTATCCAATTATTGTGTCACATGTTGTTAGTTGTGCTTTAATGTGCCAAACAGTTGGTGGATGAAGTTGTTCTAGATGGATGGGATTGCAAAAGTCTTTGAACCACCAACCTAGTATATCTTCCAATTTTTTTATGCAATATCTTTATGTAAATTATTATTGAATAAAATAAAATTGGGTTTCTTGAATATTATTTGCAATTTATGTTGATATGTATTGCATTTTATGAGAATGTTGTAATAATTTATGGTATTTTTTAGTAAAATAATAAAAAGAATACTATAGTGGTATTAGAGATGGTTTTTTGGCTAGCATATTTTAACAAGAAAATATAAGAATGTAAGAGGAATTATGCAAGAATTGTGGATTATATCAAAGCATGGTGGAGAAAGGAAATTCTATTGTGTAATCAAAGTCCATAAAAAACAGCTCAAGAACAAAAATAAAATATTGAAGTGAGCTAAAGGAAAATAATTATCGAGATAAAATCATGGAAAATAATACTCTAGAAAATATTTCTTTAAGCATCCATCTTCTTTAACTCCTGAGTGTAATATTCTTTACTCAACCATCTTCTTTTTAGCTAGAGTTTAATATTCTTTGTTTCTTTATGTTATATGTTGTTACACTCACTTAAGTTTTCCAAATAATGTCCTTATTACTTTTGTCTATGACCATATGTTTTTATGTCCACTAAATTTTTCATTTTTATATTTCTACTCCAGGAAGCAATAAATGCAATTTTATTATTTGTACATTATTTTTTAGTGACACAGTATAATTAATCTAGTTATGGTAAAAATGGCATTGATGTACATGATATTGATACACTTAAAGTTCACTTCACTTTCTTAATTCAAAAAAAAAAAATCACATTCACATCACTACCCATTCCCACTCCTTTGGAATGTGAGTGAGAAACATACATGTATTTGTGAGTTTAGGCTCCTGTGATGTGAGTAATTTCAATATAATACTTCAAGGTCCATCACATTTTGTTTCTGAATCACCTATTTAATTTTTGTTAGGTCCCTATAGTACTTGTGATTCCCCCATTACTATTGTCATTGTAGCCCCTATTGTTATTTTTGTACCCCTATTTTCCCCATATTGTTACTATTGTGCCCCATAGAAGCCCACTGTTGTTATTTTTGTGCCCTTATATTATTATTGTTATGTCAGCTTTGATTATATTGTGACCCCTTAGACTCCTATATATAGAAAGGAGGTTTTATCAATTGTATCATCCAAGAATTATTCATTTGTGTAATGTAAAGGAGGTTTCACCCTCAAACAGGTTGATTTTGAGGTTTTTGATCTATCTTTTCTTCTATTTTGTGCATTGGTTACATATCATTTGGTGTGAGAGCTTTGGATTCTAGGTTTCGCTGCTCCAAACAAGTTATTGTGGAATTTTTGCTATAACTTTTTTTCTACAATGTTTTAGAAGAGGAAATTAAAACCCGTTTGAGCCAAAATCGTGGTGAACCTTGGGTCTGAATTTCCAATCTTTTCTCACTATGTTTCAGAGATAGGATCCAAGTTAGGGTTTTTGTAGGCTCCTAAATTATATCTCAAACAGGGGACCTGGGGAAAATTGCCATAACCTTCTCTCTGAGCATGAGATTGAAATTGCGTAAAACGTTATAAAAGGAGGACCGTATTTAGATTTGTGTGTATCGGTTTGAGGTCCTAAGGTCAAAACCCTGACATGTGCAACCTCGTACAAGTTCGCTCTACTTAACCAGTCCATAATCAGGTCATCGTGGGATATTTGACATAACGCTTCCTTGGTCAATCCAATCTTGATCAGAACTGCAAGGTTTGAAAGAGGACTCATAGGGCTACCGCAAGAGGAAATTTCAAACCTTGTAGATATCAAAGTATAGAGATATGACAGATTCAATATCGAGCTCCTACAAAGTCAAAAAAGGTTTGTAGTTTTTTTAAAATTTTGCATAAGTTTGGTTTAAAAAAATAGTTTGGAGGATTTAAAAGGGAATAGTGAAGCATTATTATCATTAATTGATGTCTCAAAGAAAGAAAATAGAAACCCCTAGTAAGCAATCTGAAACCTCTAGCATGACTCATGAAGAATAGGAAGAAATGCAACATGATATATCAAAATTACGAGACCAAATGCAACAAAATTCACTCTCACAAAAAGTAACAAAAGTTAAGTTGGATAGTTTAAAGAAAGGTGTGGAAGCTAAGATGGATGGTATAGAAGAAAAAATAAAGGCAACATGGAATATTTGAAGACAAGCATGGAAGCTAACATGGATGGTATAGAAGAAAAACTTAAAGGCAACATGGAAGATTTGAAGACATATTTGACAAATTTTCTACAAGAAATGCTTACTAATGGCGAAAAGGTAGTAAAGAAAACTCATGAGGAGAACAAAAGAAATGTTAATCATGATTTCATAGACTCTAATAGTAGATTAAGGACCAACCATGTTCCAAAGATCGATATGAGGAAGTTTGATGTCAAGGATCCCGTAACATGGATACTATAGATGCAACAATATTTTGATCTCCATAATGTGCAAAACACACAAAAGGTATGAATTGAAACTTTATATTTGTGACCAAATCAGTTTGTATGGTATTAATGGCTTTGTTCTCATAAACAAATTGTCACTTGGGAATTTTTTACGGAAGATATGATAGCACATTATGAGGACACAAAAAGCAACACTTTTTTTAGTCAATTGATAAATCTCAAACAAAAGGGTCCAATGATGGAGCACATTGAGGACATCCAAAAATTGAATATAAGGGTAAAATATATTCCAGAGGAGCATAGGATTGATGTGTTCATAGGGACTCTAAAGGATAACATCCAACATGATGTTCACTTTTGGGAACCCGATTCATTGTAGAAGGCATTCAGGTTGGAAAAAATGGAAAACAAATTATGGCAACAATGAAATCTACCACTCACAACTATAAATATGGAAGTTTTGTTGCTCCTAGCCTTCCATAACCTACAAGGTTGACACCATAACAATTAGAAGCAAAAAGGGAAAAATGGTTTTGTTACAGTTATGATAAAAAATACACTAAATGCCATAAGTGTGCTGAGAAGAAATTATTTTACATAGATTGTGAAGAGGAGGAAGAAAAGGAACAAGAAACGTCAAAAGAAGAGGATATACACCTAGAACAAACCCTAGAGAGAGAAGAAATGAATCTGGCCATATCTTGTAATGCATCAGACGAAATTACCACTCCTCAAACTATCAAGATAGAAGCACATATCAAGAAGAAAAAAGGTAATAGTGTTGATTGATTCGGGAAGTACCCATAATTTTATTCATTGTAAGATAGCCAAGGAATTGTATTGCTTCCTATATCCAGCACCAGAGTGTCAAATGATGATTTCAAGTGGAGGAACCATAAATTGATCTGGAAAGTGCCATAATATCAAGCTATCCATGGGATAATATGTATTTAATAGCCTAATGCTTTCCATTCCAATGGTTGGTGTTAATGTTGTACTAGGAGTCTAATGGATACAATCCTTGGGTACAATAGCTTTTAATTTTCAATAACTTTTCCTAAAATTTTCTTCGGAAGGAAAGGAAGTTGAATTAAGGGGTATCACTGGGAAACCGAGAAAGATAATCAGCTCTAACAAAATGACAAAGCTTCTAAAGAAAGTAAAATGAGGCGTAATTACACAATTATGTTCTCTAGAGGTTCCAACATCGAAATCATCTATTTTTCTAGATCTCCAAAAAGTCTTGGACAATCATTCCAAGATATTTGAGACTCCCAAAGGCCTCCCACCTATTCCTGATCATGATCATGGTATTCATTTGATTCTAGGAAGTGTTCCTCCAAACGTTAGGCCTTACAAATATCCCTATACCCAAAAGAGTGAAATTGAACGCATGTTTGGAGAAATGCTAGAGGCTAGTATAATTCAACCTAGTCAAAGTTGTAGGGATCAACCCTATAATTTTTTATTTTAAGAGTTACAGTAAACTAATAATACAACCATAATGATCTAGCATTGGGAAGTCAAAAATATTAAGCACTTATATAAAACGTCCATGAATTTCACTACATTACACATATCGTATATTCTACATGTTGTTAGCTATACTCATAATGAAGTCATATAAAAGAACATTATAATAACATCGATACCTTTCACTAGGATATGAGATTCAATCTTGACTTTCCGCTACTTAAACTCCTTTCTTGTCGTTCGCCTCCAAGTGTGAATGTTTATTTTCTTAATCTGAATGTAGTGACCCACTAGTTGACCTCCCAGCCTACTCCTTGGGGACTCTCCTTCCCCATGGACCCCCGAGCTGCAATGGGGTTGTAAGATGGATGAAATGTGTTAGCTGGTAAAGGAGAGAACTCCTTGGCTCAAGAGTCCCCTCTCTAAAGTCTTCTACCTCACCAAACTCACTATAGCTCATAGAAACTACTCTGACATAGTCTCATCCATCCAACAATAGGGTAAAAATAATTGCTTTCTCCCATGGCATGCCCCTTCTTTTATAAGAGTATTCATAGCTGACACTTGGCATTTCATGCATAATTAATTATTTTTGTTAATCCAACAGTTTGATTATTCACCCACCCCTGTGTCACTCTCTCACAAATGATCTCCAAAATTACTTACTTAAATTTTAATTTAAAAATAATATTTTTCCTCGCCCCAACAAGACTTCATATTTATTCTCCTAGTTCTCTTGATCCCCTTTTTCTTCTCCTTAATTTGTTTTAATTGCTAAAGTCAATTGATAAGTCTCAGATTTAGTCCCATAACTACTTCCTAATTTAA
>APFE031458246.1:0-25736 GCA_000404065.3 Pinus taeda | reverse complement strand
ATTAAATTTTAATTAAAATATATTACGATACACAAAATATATATATATAAACAGTAAATTACAAAATATACTGAAAGGTTCAAATAGGAAAATGGATACATATTTTTTTCCTTGGTATAAGTAAAATTTAAAACTTTGAAGCTTTTGATGTATTTAACATATTGGATAACTCAACTTTTTTGAGATTGAAGACAATAGATGGCACTAATTTGGACAGTTCTGCTTTGAAGAGATAAAGCAATTTGTGTTTTCCATTTGCACATTTTTAGATAACCATTGATGGATTCCCTTCCTCTCTAAAATAAGCATAGCAAACATGCTTTATATACCAAATTAAAGTCCAAACTTATACAAACAATGATTGATAAATAAGGGCAACCAGCCCTGTAAAGATTTGAGATATAGTGTCAGGGTCTTTCGATTTTTTCGGTTAATGAGTTGAAGTCATTAACTGATGGGGTGTGTCAGTTAGGGTCTGATTAGGCTGAGTCAACAACTTGAGTCATATATTTTTGACTTAACGAAATTAAAACAGTGGCTTTTGAGTGATTTGGGATGGTTTTGAAAATAACTGTTTTTATTTTTTTTGGTTTAATTTCATACTCATGTTTGCAAAGTATACAAATCATTTGGTAGAAAATAAAAAGACTTATTAATAGGAATAGGAAGATAAAAGTGTTAATGTATGGCCATTTTATGTTGCCACATGTGAGAATATAAATTCACCAAAGTATACGTGGGCCTCATTACATTGATACGACACTACGCAACTTGGCAACTTGTTCAAAGTTGTCCGGTTCTATCTATCTATATCAGGCAACGAAGAAAACTAAAGAATTCTCTCTAGATATAGAAGAAAAAGAGGCGAGGCTGGGGTTCAATGTATGGTATACTAGGGTGTTTGAAAGCTCCTCTGAAGGCGTTCTTACAGCTCATAGCCGCAGAGGTCTGAATAATAGATATGCATATTTATGGTACTGTATATATGGCAGCACGTTGAATTATCGACTGAATATATATACAAGTTTGAAGGTATTAAATCTTGAGGCCATAAGGAAGTATTTAGAGTATCTTGAGGAATAATGGAAGACTTTCGTGGTGATCCATTCGAATGGCTTTGCGTCGATGTATTTGCTCTAGTGTTGGCACTGCTGGACATTGCGAGCTAGGCTAAGAGCGTATCAGTCTCCAACAAATGGAAATTTGGGGTTGAATCCGACATTTTGTGGGCCAAAAATAGCCGAGAGCTTTGGAAATCCAAAATTTACAGTGAGAACAACTTTGCATCAAATTTAACCAAGAATTACAGCCTATTGCCTCTCTCTGGAAGCAAGAGAAAGACGTCGGGTAAATTATTACATTACAATCAATTTTTGTTTCAAGAACTAGATCGCATTAATTAAAAACCCAAATATACAATGGAATAGACGGTAATCACTGCCAGTAATAAAAATATAATTAAATTAGTAAAATAATAAAAATATAATTAAAATAGCAAAATAATTCATGTTATAATATGTGTAAACACCATGCACATTGCATGCAAGCCATGTGCTTGTGTGTAGCATTATCATGCTCTCTAGACTCGCCTCATACATTACATGTGTTCGCCTGTGTAAAATATACATAGGCTAATGTAGGCATTCCTTTCCGGTAACCACTCGATCCAACCCTGCCTTCTGCACTTCATTTCCACTATATGTTTCGGTAAGATTCCTCTTTGAGTATACTCTCGGTGATGGAGGGCCATTGTTGGCTATTGTTGGTTGTTAGGAGACCATCGCTCAGGTGAGCGGCAACACATTTTATGTTTATTGTGTTATTATTGTTGTGATTTGTTTCCCATTTTTTGTGTTTGGGATTCTAATCCACCTTGCATTTGGTTGTTAATAGGTTATAGTGCGTAGACGTTCTTCCTTTGCACGAAGGCTCAAACTATTAGGGTTTTGCTTCAGGGTAAAATAATAGTTTTGGTTCAGGGTAAAAATCTTCCAACTTATTTGTTTTTCATTGTTTTGACTGATAATTCTCTGAGTGAAAATATAAAGAATTTTTTAGTAAACTTTATATATATATATATATATTATATATATATATATATGAAAAACAAAATTCACACTGTAGCCAAATTTCCAAAAAAAATTATTGCGGACATTAAAAACGCCATAATGTAGAGAGTACACTTTTAAATGCAAATGATGGTCTTTTCAGGAAGCTTTAAAGAAAGTTTATGGCACTCTGAATTTTATTAAGTTAACAACGCTCTAATTTATATACACTGTTTTAAATGCTACTATCTTTTTTCCTGCTTTAAACTTTTGATCTTTGCCCTGAAATAAATTTAAAGAAAGATTTAAAGAAAAATTACGGAGCTCTGAATTTTATGAAGGTTACGGCTCTCTAATTTATTTACACTATTTTAAATGTAATGGATGTTCTTTCTCTTTTTAATTTCTGGTCCTTGCCCTCAAATAACTTTTAAAGAAAGGTTCAGGCACAACAAAACTAGATATTCGAAGTGACATATGGGAACTTAATAACACAAACAAACAAGGTTTGTATTCCTGTTTTTTTTCTATTTTTACTGTAACTATTTTACCATAGATTCAATAATTTCTCAAATTTGGAATTTGAAAATACTTGGAATTTGAAAACAAATTTGAAAATACTTGGAATTTGAAAATACCTTTCCCTATGTACTATACTTGCAACACTTGCAAATTACCATAGATTGAATAATTGCTCAAATTTGGAATTTGAAAATACTTGGAATTTGAAAACAAATTTGAAAATACTTGGAATTTGAAAATACCTTTCCCTATGTACTGTACTTGCAGCACTTGCAACAGGAGGGTCAGGGCTAGGGCCAGTGGTTGAAGAGGCAAATTCTTCCTTCGCTTCTGTCACATTAGGGTAAGACTACTATTCAGTTGCGCCTCTTCTTCAGAGCTCACGAGGTTGTCCAACAATGTAAACCTATGCTCAAGTTTAAGATGGACGAGCATGTGTGGCAGGTGTAAGCGAGCTGTGTGGCATGTGGCCAAGTGTTAGTGTCAAGTGGCAAGTATAACGGAGCATCAATTTGGGAGACGTATGAATGGAAGTGGATGTATGAGTTTTTTGAAACTTTTATCTTTTTGAAAGTTTGGATGAAAGTTTGGATAAAAGTTTGTTAGCCATTTTTGAAACTTTGGATAAAATTTTGTTAGCCATATAATATTACCTCGAGACACGTGAAGGTTCCAATAAGAGTCTCAAATCAAAGCTTACGATAAAAATTTGCGTGAAAGGAAATTGCAACCCAAGACTTTGGTTAAATTTTGATAACGCACAAATTTTTTGAGTCAAAGGACCGATTAATGCTTGGTCAGCGCCGTATCGATCGCGAGAGTCCCTGCATTGCCGGAGGCAGGGACTAATAAGACAGTGCTGCAATAAATCGTCTCTTTGTAAAGAAAATACGATAGAGTACAGTAATAATAAACTTTGAGAAAACAAAACTCCAAAAGATATATGCCCGAATCTTTAATGATTGTTTTCTCGTAAAAACTATTGTAGCAGGCTGCAACTCTTTGATAGACTAGCCTCATCTCTTCTGACTAATGGACGAGGCTCAAAGTTCAGAGGTTTTTAATTTTTAAATTTTTTTTAAAGGTGTAGACACAAGCAAGTCGAATATATGTTTTTTCTCTTAAGA
This sequence comes from Pinus taeda, assembly GCA_000404065.3. Lineage (NCBI taxonomy): Eukaryota > Viridiplantae > Streptophyta > Pinopsida > Pinales > Pinaceae > Pinus > Pinus taeda. The sequence continues at coordinate 22,039 of APFE031458246.1, read as the reverse complement.
TTTTATGATATAATTTTTTAGTAATATTATTACATATTAAATTAAATTTATAATAAACATAAAAGTTTATATATTATATATATATATATTTTAAGTTATTAAAATAAAGAAATTATAAAAAAATAAATGAATTATGATTTTATTTTAGATTATTATTAATTAATTTAATTATATAAATGGATGGTAAATATTAATAGGCATTAAAATATTTATTTAGTCATATCTTATGATTTATTATTATTAATATTAATTATGAAAACAAAAATAATATTATTGAGATATTAATTTCAGTGTGCTAGGTGTTATAGTCAATTCAAATTTAATTCATTTTAGTTGAGTTTCATTCCAATTATCTATGGTTGATGTTTTCAATGTAGTTTTATTTAATTATTTTGAAATATTAAGAAAAACAATTTGTGCTACACATTTTTCATTCCTTATCATGATATCAATCTTATTCTTTATCATAGTACAAGAACATATCACACTATCCATCGGAGTCATCTAACGAGGCAGAGGAATTGCATGGACGACCAAAAGTGGGTGGAATCTGGGCAAAAAAATTTCAAAAAATCTTGTAGAGGCAGTGTTTGAATTGTGTTTTCAATGGTGGAAATGGATTCAGCACCATAAAAAACGTCTAGGACACCTAAATTTTTGAAGTTTAACAACTATAACTTGGATTTATAAAAATCCTTGCCGAAATTCTCTAAATATAACCGGAATTTCTATAACTTCCCTGGTAACTCCTCATCTTCGTTAGACTACGCATATCCTGAACACAGAAGTTATAAAGAACTCGACATCCACAAAAACTAGCAATATTTTTATTTTGAGTGAACATAGCACCCCTCCACAAAAAAACAAGTGTAATGATCAACACAAACTGAAGAAACTGTTAAAAAATAGACTACTTAGTGCATACGATCTGTAGAGAGAAGTGCGCTGACAGCAAGTGTCCAAATATCCGTTTCAACGTTAAATCTGCAGTGTAATTCAATCTGGTGGTTAATTTTAGTTGGAGTAAGCATTGCATACTTGGCAAAAGTCATTTTTTTATAAGGTATTGGTAATGTAAAGTCAAAGATCTTCACTGTTGTATTTGTAAGCTTTCCAACCTGTATTGGTAAAAGTCATTATCACCTTTAAAGGGTTTTGTTTCATGTTAATGCCTTCGTTGAAAAGGTTTAAAGGCAACCACTTTTATTTTACAAAAGACAAAGTTGATTTGATTTATTTGGAAAATTAAGGGGAAGTTTGTTTTTAGGAATTGTCTATTATGCGACTTTTTGGAGATTTCGGTGACGGAATCCGACAAAAGAAATTGAGGTTAAAGCTTGATTTTTAGTAGTTAAAATGGTTTTTTAACTGCATATTTGGATTCAGCACCCTAAAAAACCCCTGGAACCCTTCGATTGTGCAGAAACTAGCTATCAAACTTGTGATTCCAATAAATTGCTGCCGGATTTTGACCGGAAAAACCCACCGGAAAGGCTTTCAAAAAGTCTCATTATAGACCACTGCTTGTTTTTATTTTAAGAAAAAGGACAACCTTATTTTTTGTCTTGTATTTTGAAAATTTTGAAAATTTTAAATAAATAAAAGGTTGAAACAGAAAATGTTGTTTTTAAAAAAGAAGTGGCTTTTTTTTTAAGAAGAGGGATATTTTTTTGAGATTTTTTTTTTTAAGTTTTGGAAAGAAGATTGTAAAAAGACTTTATAAGACATTTATGCAAGCTCAAGAGTGTTAGGTTACCCTGCGGAATGGTTATATAAAGCCAACTTAAGAAGTATTAGCAACCATGAACAATAATTAGAGGAATGTCGTTGTAGAACTAATAAAGAAAGAACATAGAGCCAAATGTTGGATATAGAACTCTGTCAATTACTCCATCTTGGACAAGTTAAACAACGTTCTTAATTTTTCTTAGGGCTATATTGTTCTTTGTTTTGATAATTTCATTTATTCATTGATACATTAAGTTCACCCCATAACACCATAACATTATTCATATATACATCATTATTCAACAGCTTATGAAACTATATAGAAAGAACAATATCATCATTATCAATGGAGCAGAACATAAAGGAACAATAAAAGAAAATCATTCACACATAGAGACACCAAGATTGGTCGGAGACCAAGGAAAAACCCACTATGAGGAAAACCCTTTCAAATTCTTCTTCTTATTAGATTGTCATCGAATGATTCAACAAAACAGAGTACAATGATCCATATCTTCATCCATAAAACTATACAGCTAAAACAACCACACAATATTCATGAAATGAACCAAACAATTCTTATACTCAAAACTTTGATTCTGAAGCCTGTAATGAACTGTCATTGTATGTGGTCAACTTTCGAACCCTGCAGTCACTAGGAAAAATCTTTAGACAACTGAAATTCCATCATTTAGGTCTCAGTCGTACGAAGGAGGAGTCATGCGTGTAGTTGAGAAGCTTCCAGCCAATCTCTGGAGCCTACAAGTGAGCGATTGCACTCTGCAACTAAGATTCTGAAACCCTAGATGTTGGTCGCATGGAGGACGAATTGTGTGTGCAACTGGAATGCTTCAGTCACACATATGAACCTAGTACCAAGCAACTGCAGTCAATATCTCTATGTCTCGTGTCTGTGACTGAGGCCCAAAACCTGTAAACAAAAATGCGATCTTCAGACCTTGCGATTTTGTCTTCGAGCAAACCCATTCGTTTGCGGATGTGCCTCAGCCATGTGCAAACCAAAAGCCAAGAAAGATAATAGAAGAATGTCAGATGATGATGCCCAAATGATGTTGATGTCACTTTTATTTATCACCTTCCAAGGGTGTCCAATTTGTGTTAGGGTCGACCTTATCAAATATGCACATGTGGGATTTTCTTCAGAAGCATATTTTCCTTTATCCGATTTGAGTGATATTTAGGTAAATTTTGTTCCTCTCGAAAAGAGGAATTCAATGAAATCAATATCTCCATCAAGTGATTTTTCCAAAGTGGAATTCGACCGTAGTTGCAAATTTTAAGACTCCCTCTCAACTAGGGAAAATTCCACCTGCATCATGTCATGTGTTCCTATTTTCCATCATTGCATATCATCATTGTTCATCTCAATTCATCTCTTTCTTATTCTCCTTATCTCTTGATTTCCCCTGCTCATATTCTAAACATGATCAAATCTAAAAGAAGAATAATTTTGACATTGGAGTGGAGCTCAATCTACCAACCTTTGTCCATCAGGGAGCCACCGCTACAACCAGAAATCTCTGCTAGTGGCGAGCCCAATGCTACCACCCAAGAAACATTAGTGGGGAGCTAAATATACAACCTACATCATCATTAGAGAGCATATCATCAGGGAGTACATATCATCCTGGAATCACACTGGGGAGCACATCTCAAACCGAAATCTCATGGTCGAGCTAAACATCTACGAACCCATATTGAGCAATAGGTGATATAGGGGAGCTACTACTCAACCCATCTCATTGCCTACTAATCTTCCAAAAAATGACCCTCAAGAGTCATGTGGTAGAACACTTGTATCATAATAAGCTTGGGTTGTACACCCCAAAGTACACTCCCAACCCGTTGGCCAGACTGGGAGCGGTATTCGCATCAAACCCAAGTTGTGGGTATGATGCTAGCTGGGGTATACTCTACAAATACCAAAATAGGGGAGACACATCTCCAACCCTATGGGTAAGGGATAGGGGAGAAACATCTACGACCCTATTGTCTAGAGATCCCTCAACCCCAGGAGCCCTTCATCTCAATTCCTCACCCCAGGAGCTCAGATAGGAGGGAAGAGTTAGCTCAGTGTTCTCAATCACCGATGCTCTCTGTAAGTCAACAACATTTCATCATGTTCATATATGGTAATCATCATGTCTCAATGATAGTTGTCTCTTGTTTATAAAGGACATCAAATCAAATATCATATTAGAACAAAAATATATATCACAAAAAGGATGCCATAGTCATCCTCTCTCTCAAGGAGGTGCCAACTACAAGCATAAGCTTGTCTCATACAACAACACTATCTCAATGAAGGTGTCTTAGACTCGGCTATATGTGAGATTATTTTCCCATATGTTCCCATTCTTTGCAATGTATCTATGTCATAACTGAAACATCCTTAAACGACTTTCCAAATATATTTTTCATCCTTCCTCATAGCTAAGCCATGTTAACAAAATTGTATTCAACCTTGATCGTGCTTAAATCTATGAACCTCTCATCCAAAAACATCATGGAAGACCTCATAATAAGGAAACACTCATATGTGCTCATCTCGTCGATAATGATCCCAATCATCATCAGTACGTCCAAATAGTGACATATCACATGAAGAATGTCTTAGTCCAAAAATTGTTCATTCCATGCAAATATCTCAAAGGGTGCTTGGTGAAAACTCTGTGTGTATGAAGCAACTCAGTATACGGACGGTTGTTTAATCAGAACATCAATGCTTCAATCAACCGTCAGTTTCCAAGTTGATTTCAAAAATATCTCTTCACAACTTCTTGAAATTAAATCAAAGTGTCGAAGGATTTGCATATCCACTTTCCAACACTTCTTCAATAGCTTCACAATATATATTTTATTTTCTTAACTTCATAAATAGATTCATCATGCCATGATTCATTATTTTGAGCTTCAGAAGCCATCTCCCTCTTATTAGAGGCTCATTACTTGTCAATAATAGACCGTTAGCATATAAAACCAAAACAAAAATCAAAATCATACCTTGGAACACTTTTGAAGTAGAGGTTTGGATCAACACATCATCTTGGCTTCACTAGATAACTATCAATTAGAACATATCAAGATCAAGGAGCTTGCTTCATACAATGCTTTCTACAAACATAACACTTTACCAAACCAATATGTTCAGTCTTACATAAATCAATGTTGTACAATCAAATCAACTAATTCATCATATCAAAGTTTAGATGTGAGATCAAAAATAATATCAAAATCATGAATGTCACAATATCAGATTCTTTAGAGTAGGTGGCAGGTAGAGCTTTAATTTTTTTATCATGTCAACAAGATGGTATCTAGTCATCTTCATGATCATAATATAAATCACTAGATGCAAATGCATACACCAAGAATAAGTTATGCAAGTTCCATCCATTTATTGTGAGATTGCTCCATACTAAATCACAATTGTTTATATTTCAACCAATGTGTCACAACTAATGATGTCAACGCATAAAACAATATAAATCATTGAAATTCACTATGCTCATATAACATTGTCATCAAGGAAAATCATCAGCCATCAAATTAGTCATCAAGTCAAATCCTACATTTTCTATCACAAAGAGATTTATAGCCCAAAACGTATCTCAACATCAAGTCAAAGTTCTAAATTATTATCAATCATCATGTCAAACACTGCTTATCTATATCAATAAGCCAAATCACAATGACATATTGATATGCATATCCTAGTTACAATTGAATATTTCACTCAACAGGTTGACTCAATCATTGTTGCATGCAAAGCTGCCCTCCAAAAATACATTGAATTTAGGCAGAAAATGAACACCATTGTTCCTGAGTTGGGGCCTTTGTTTAAAAAAGAAGGAGAACAAGAAGAAATGGGAGTAGAAAACACCTAGAAAATGTCAGAGGAGACAACAGGGGAATTAGCTGATCAGCTGGCAGAACCAGTGCAACCACCCATAGAATTATCTACATAGACACCAATATGACCCGCGAAGCTCAAAATGAATTGACTCGGGGACGAGTCAAAGAACTATGGTCGGGGCCTGTTGGGTTCTTCGTTTCAATTTTGAAGGATTTTGAAAGATTTTGAAGATACAAAGAAGAGGAAACGAGTGGCAACAACGACAGTTAGTTTGCGGAGAAGACAACTAGGGAGGAAGATAAGAACAAGCAGTTGCAGGATAGTTGTGGCGAGGTGCCAGCATAAAGTAGGGGTAGCCGAGAGGATAAGGCAGACGAGAGGAATCCAAAGAAAGAAACAGCCGAGCAAGAACTAGCAGTGCAAGTGGCAGAAGGAATACAAAAGGAGAAAGTCGCAACAAGAAAGGGGTTGGTTGCGGTTTGATGGGTTGGTTGAATCATTCTAGTCACAGACGAGCAACGAGGAGGATGCGAGCTCTCAGACCATCTGAATTGAAGACTAGAGCAATATTTGAGAAGCAGGCTAAGTCTGTTGTAGGTAGTCAGGTCATGTAATTGGGTATTTCATGTAGTTATTTGTGGTTGAGGCCAATGTATCATGTAATGTTATCCTGTTGAATTAAGATGAATGAAGAGCTAGACTAGGTTCTTGGTATGATGTGTGTATTTGCTTATGTTATATGGACCCACTAAAATTTTGAATGCATTGCAAGTCTATGCACATGGTAGATTCATTGTAATGATTGATATAATGTTATCCTAAGTATATGCAGAAAACTACTTATAGATTAATGGTTACTATATCCCTGACCCTATGTTGAACCCTTCTTACTTCTGGTTGCGGCATGCCTCGGGTAAGACTCCTTATCCCTTGGGGTAAGGTGAAAATGTTGGTGTTGTCCTAGACTACAACAAACCATTGTTGGCCCCTTTGCGCCTAAACCTAGTGTCTTTCCCTGATGTCACTTTTGTGCCAACAATGTTGGTTATGTATATATTTTATGACAGTAGCTATTTATGGCTCTCATCATGTTTCTACTTGTAAATGAATGAATAGTGTATCTATGACCTAATGGATGAAATGGTAGTTAATGTGTTGAGGCATTAATGCTTCTTTACGACAGTAGCTATGTATGGCTTTCATCATGTTTCTACTTGTAAATGAATGAACAATGTATATATGACCTAATGGATGAAATGACAGTTAATGTGTTGAGGCATTAATGCTTCTTAGCGATTCTCAAGTATGAGACCTCTATGCTTAGATATGTTATTTACTCCTGTAGATTACATATTCATGATATGTTTGACAAAATTCCTGTCATGGATAGTGGGGGTCTAGTGAAGGTCTTGTTCAAGTAATTGTATTTGTACTCTCATTTCCCTATTATCTTATTGTTCTGAAGGTGCCATTCAATTCTGTGCAGTGACCTACGCTAATCTCGAGGACATTGTCACAACACTGATGAAAATAGTCCTTGGATGTTGGAATTCCTTGTCATGAGAGTGTCTAGAGCCCCGTGGATGCTAGCCAATGTATAGCATGGGAGAGTCCAGGGGTCAAGTGGTCCAAAATCTTAGTGGGACCCAAGAGCTAGTTGGAAGAAAGGTTGGGATGGTTCATGAGGGTCCTAATGTTGATGTTGAAGTTTTGTATGGTATTTTTATGTCGGTTTCGCTTCCTTAATGTGACTAAGGAGGTCAAATCATATCATAGTGGCCTCTTGTAGCATGTTTACCCCGATTGCCCAGTTATAAGGGTAGATGTGGGAGGAGGGTGTTACATTGTGTATTAGAGCATGGTTCACCCCTCATACTAAATGGGTTGGGTGTGTTGTTCATGAATTAATTTTGGCTGCATGTGTGTCTCTTATGCTTGTATTCCATGTGCTTGTTGCATTTGCATGGTGTTGATCATGGTTGTAATGATGTCACCATGTTGAAGTTGATGGTGTTGTTGTGAAATGCGTCATTATGAGTGTATGACACGTTACATGTTATTATATGTCACTTACATGTATCATTCTTGTATTCTTGGTTACATATTTCTACCTGTTGTTACAAGTATTATTCATTTATGCTTGATTATATGTGTTTATGTGTGTGTGTGGACCATGGTTATGATTGTGTGTTGTCTGCACGTATGTTGGTGTATCATCTACATTTATGGTTGTGCATTGTCCACGTACATTGGTATGGTTGATGTCGTCATGCACTTTGGTTGACATGGTTATGCATCGGTGACTAGACTCTTGCTAGAATGATGGTTGCATGGTTATATGCTTATGTGTTATGTTTCTATACGTTGTCATGATTATGTTATACATGTATCACACTGATTTGTTGAACTTGCAGACGAGGTATCCTCCCTGAACTATAGTAAGGTATGTTGGTTTATTTTGATTTGGTTTAGCTGACATAATATCTCTCATAGGAAGAAATTTCAAATGGCTAGTAAGATGGTAGATGACAAAGACTCTCCCTATGGATCAGATGAGAAGTATGGTGTTGGGAATTCTTCCAATTTGGCATATACACTGAGGAGATTAAAGGAAGAAATAAGGAGTTGTAAGGCAGATAATGACATAATCATATAGGCATAGGAGAATCTAACAGCGGTAAATGCAGTGATACTTCAGATTTTTTCATATTTGCAGCAACAGGGACCACTGCGAATCAGTTATGAGTAGGAGGAAAACACTAATGGGGCATATGGCAGTAGGTCGCATGCTATTCATAGGTCAAATAGAGAGGACGTGGTCAGAGATGGCAAACTGTTGGACACTCTAGATAGGAGAGGGGATAGACACATGTACCATTCTAGTTCTAGTTCTGATAGGCATGATGATTGATATAGCTATCATCCTTACAGGAGGAGTGATAAGGGGTATTTTCCTGATGAGTTTAAGAAATCAAAGCCACCTACATTTGATGGAGAAGTGAAGGAATCGCAGAATGCAAAAGCATGGTTGCTTGGTATGAGGAAGTTCTTCAGGTTGCATGACTATTTGAAAAACATGAAAGAAGAGTAGCTACATTCATTAGGGTAATTTTGAGGTCTAAAATGGCCCTCCTATGAAAAATGTAAAACCAAAATAAACTTTTTAAGAACCAATAGGATTCAAGATGATGATGTCAACAATGGGGGACGATTCACCATTTTTGGAGTAAAAAAGAAAAAATAATAAAATAATAAAACTACTTTTTAAACTCATATTTTGAACTTATATCCCTAAGGTTTTACTCAAATGTCAAGTGGGAATACTATTTGTATGAAAAAATTAATTCCTCATCCAAGGAGTACCCATGTTGCATACTTTCGATGGACCGTAATAAACGAAAAAAGAGAAATATATGAAAAACATGATTGCAATCACGTTTTTTCATGTATTTCTCATTTTTCATGTATCAGGGTCCATCGAAAGTATGCAACATGGGTACTCCTTGAATGAGGAATAAATTTTTTCATCTAATGGGTATTTCCGCTTGAAATTTGATTAAACCCATAGGGACATAAGTTGAAAATACGAGTTGAAAAATTAGATTTTTCTTTCCCCTCTAAAATTTGATGATGTAATCTAATCTTATTTTATTTTTTCTAATATTATTTTATAATTTCCTTAGGAAGCTCATTTTAGACCTCAAAATTCCCCTAATGCAGTCTCAAAGGTAAAGTAGAGATTTGGTGGGAAGATGTGAAGAATGCCAAAGGTATACATGAGGGAGACTTGACTTGGAGTGAGTTTAAGCGGTTATTCAAGAAGAAGTATCTATCGAAGAGATACTTTCATGATAGGGAAAAATAATTCTATGAGCTAAAGATGGGATCTATGATAGATGATGAGTACACTAGCATGTTCTTGGAGCTACTGAGGTATGTGCCTTACCTCAAGGAGGAGAAGGCCAAGATTCAAAGATTCACAAGTGGGTTACCAATGTCATTCAAAGACAAAATTGAGTTCGATGAGCCTATATCATTGGAGGAGGCCATCCGAAACCTAAAGCATTGTAATGAAAAATTGAAGTGCAGATTCAAGACTAAACTAGACTGGAAAGGTAATGCAAAGAATAAAGGAAAATGGGACATGAAGCGAGTAAGACCTTAGGGTACATGTAATAAAGAGAATGCAGGGACATTAAAGAAGTTCAATGCATCTTACAGAGGATAGCGATTTCGATCAAAATAACAAAATATGGATGCAAGCTAGAAGCCTATAAAGTGTTGGACTTATGGTAAGGATCATCGCAAGAGAGATTTTATGTAGAATTAGGGTAGTAGGCCTCAGATATATAGTGCACAGGACACACATACTGTTGGGGTTGTTGGTTATAGTGTTCCTCGTATCTATACAACATTGGATGACAAAGAGGTAGACCATAATACATCTATCATTGATATGGATGATAAGCTTTGTGATCAATTTATTTCTATTTTAATTGACCCTAGATCTAATTATAATTATGTGAGTCCCAGCTTGGTGGATAAGTGTGGTTTGAGTAAGGAATTGCATTTAGAATATTGGTTAGTGTAGTTGGCTATAGGTACGAAGAAGCGAGTTCACCATTGGGTAAGAGCTTGTGCATTTGATTTTAATTGTATGCCTACTGTAACACATTTGAATGTATTATAGTTGGGATCATATAGTATGTTGTTGGGCATGGATTGGTTATATATTCATAGAACCAAGGTGGATTGTTATGAAAAGGCCATTGAGTGCTTGGATGACAATGGAGAACCAAGAGTCTTACATGGAAAGAAGAAATCCACATTAGTTAGGATGGTAACAATTATGTAGGAAAATCACAGTCGCATGAAAGTGTGCATGCTATTTTCAGTGTACATTTCTAGTGACAAAGGTAAGGAGGTTAAGGATGCAGATGCTTTGAGCAGGTACCCAGTTCTACTACTATTTTAGGATGTATTTCCTGAGGAAATTTTAGAGTTGCCAACTCACAAGGAGGTAGAATTTTCTATTGAGTTGGTGCCAAGGGTAGCTTCGACATCAAAGGCACCTTACAACATGAGCACACCTGAGTTGGTAGAGTTGAAGTTGTAGTTTAAGGAAATGTTGAAAAAGGGATGCATTAGGTCAAGTGTATCACCATGGGGCTCACCGATCTTGTTTGTGAAAAATAAAGATGGTACTCTCAGATTATGCATTGACTACAGGAAGTTGAACAAAGTGACAATCAAGAACAAGTATCTGTTGCCGAGGATTGATGACTTGTTTGATCATTTGAAGGGAGAAGCAGTGTTCTCAAAGATTGATTTGAGATCCAAATATCACCATGTATGCATCAAAGAGGAGGACATTTACAAGACAACTTTCCAGACTAGGTATGGGAATTATGAGTTTGTTGTAGTTCCATTCATTTGACTAATGATCCAGCTACATTTATGTTCCTGATGAATAGTGTGTTCCATCTATACTTGGATAAGTTTGTTATTATGTTCATTGATGACATATTGGTATATTCTAAAAATAAGGAAAATCATATCGGGCATTTAATAGTAGTGTTGAGGCTATTGAGATAGCATCAGTTGTATGCTAATCTCAATAAGTGTAGTTTCTTTTAGAAAGAGGTACATTACTTGGAGCATGTTGTCTCTAAGGATGGTATTGCAGTAGATCTAGAAACGATAAGGGCCATCATGAAGTGTGTAGCTCCCAGGAATGTAGATGAGGTGAGGTCTTTCATGGGGTTGGTAGGTTATTACAAGAGGTTCATTAAGAACTTCTCACAGATCACTTATCTTATTACATCATTGCTTAAGAAAGGAAAGAAGTTCGAATGGACAAAGCAGTGTGAGGCCCATTTTGAGCACCTTAAGTAGTTTTTGACACATGCACCAATGTTAAATATTGCATATATGGACAATGAGTTTTTAGTATGCACAGATGCTTGCAAGAAAGGAATTGGTGGAGTTCTTATGCAGGATGGATAAGTGGTATGTTGTGAGTCGCAAATATTGAATGAGGATGAGCAGAACTACTTCACACATGATATTGAGTTGGTAGTGATCATACGCGCATTGAAGATGTGGAGACACTACATTCTAGGCATGAGATTTGTGTTGATGAATGATCAAAATGTATTATAGTATCTATTTTACCGACCGATCCTAAATGGTAGGCAGGCTCAGTGGTTGGCCACGATCAGTGAGTTCGATTTCAAGATCATATATATCGAAGGTAAAAGGAACAGGGTGACAGATGCTCTTAGTAGGTGGATACAGGTAAATCACTTAGCAATTATGAGCTCCTATGGTACAAAATTACAAGATAGGATCTTGCAGATAGGTCAACAGGATGTCAGGTATATGGAGATTATGCACATGTTGTAATAGAGCATAGGTACATGTGACGGTACAGGTAGTATAGGTACAGGTCATAATATAGGTACATGTATAGGTACAGGTACATGTACAAGTACAGGTAGTAGTATAGGTACATGTACATGTAGTGGTATAGGTATAGGTACAAGGAGTGATATAGCTACAAGTACAGGTGTAGGTGCACATGATGTGGACTATGGCCTTACAACAGATGGATTAGTTTGATTGAGAGACATGATATATGTTCCAGATAACAGTGAGCTCAATAAGGTGACCTTGAGGGAGTTTCATGTGAAACCATATTCCGGTCACCTAAGCTATCAGAAGATATTGACTGCAATGAATAAACTTAATTATTCGTGAAGGCAGGATGTAAGCATCCAGGTGGATTGCTAAAACCAATTGCGATTCCAAAATGGAAATGGGAGGTCATTTCCATGGACTACATCACAGGGTTATCAAGCATAATGAGACAACATGATTCCATCATGGAAATTGTGGACAGGTTGACAAAGGTTGCTCATTTCATTCTAGTGAAGTCTACATTCTCAGCTAATGATGTAGCATAGGTATTCATCAGAGATGTGGTTAGATTACATGGTGTTCCGAAGAATATCGTGTCAGACAAGGATGCAAAGTTCACTTCCAAGTTTTGGAAGGATTTGTTTGCAGGTTTGGGCACAAAGTTGGCCTTAAATACAACTTATCATTCAAAAAAAATGGATAGAAAGAGAGGGTCAATATTATATTGGAGGACATATTGAAGATGCTTGTGATGCATCAGTAGCGAAAGTGGGAAGAGTATATTCCACTAGTAGAGTTCGCTTACAATAATGGCTATCAGTAATATTTGAGGATGAGTCTATTTGAGGCATTGTATGGGCGGAGTTGAAATACTCTTATCAGTTGGAGTGATCCAGTTAATAGGGTGTTGATTGGACTGGACATGTTGCCAGACATGGAACAAGAAATGCAGGTAATAAAGAAAAATCTAAAGGCATCGTAGGATAGGAAAAAGAGTTATTCAGATTGAAATAGGTTGTTCAAGGAGTTCTAGGTTGGGGAATAGGTGTACTTGTGCATCAAACTAAAAAATAGCTCCTTACGGATTGGATCATCTGACAAGCTGATACCCCAGTTTTGTGGACCCTTCAGTATTATTGAGATGTTTGGACCAATAGCCTATTGATTCGCATTGCCTCTAACAGTGAAAGTCCATGATGTTTTCCATGTGTCATTGCTTAAGAAGTATGTTAAATATGTTAATCATGTGATTGAATGGTCTATATTTCAGGTGGAGCTAGATGGATATTTCCAGCCAGACCCTCAGTGTATATTGTAGAAAAATGTGCTCATGCTTCGAAACCAAGTAATTGAGCACGTTAAAGTGCAATGGAAGCACTTTTGGCCGAATGAAGCTATACGAGAGATGACAGATTAGATGCGGGCTATGTATCCTTCTTTGTTTATCAGTTGACGCAAGGTAATTTTGGTATGGTGTTTTGGTATATGTCATGGTATATGTTTTGATACATGTTTTGGTGATGTCTGGTATATGTACATATGTATATGGATGTAAATACTGCCATGTGCTATGTTATAAATCTGTAATAAGCAGTATGGGTGTCATGTCATTATGATGTTATGTTTGTTATGTTTTCATGTTGGTTTTCTTCTCAACAGGTTGATCATTGTAAATACTGCAACAAGCTAAGTTATAAAACTCCATTGGCAGTATGTTTTTCCTACAACAGTCTTATGGTTTTAGGTGTTGTTGAATACTGAGGATGGTGTTCTTCCAAGGGGGAGGGTTATGTAATAACCTTGGTGAAACTTCCAAGTAATAAAAGTTGATAAAGGAAAAACAATAACCACAGTCGATTGGAAACTTATTCCAAGTGGAATGTTGGGCAAGACATCCTAGTGTGGGTGTTTATTTGGTTATTAATGGATAAGTAAATTGGCAAAGGAAATGGCTAAGGCTTTGGAAAGGCAAATGACATTTTTGGCACATTTATTTATGAAAATACTAGAAATTAGGAGAAAAGGGAAGTGAAAGGTCACATGTTGCATTTGAGGAGGAAAATGAAGAAAATAGATGCCTCATTGATAAAAAGGCTTCTGAGGATCAATACATAGACTTTTGTTAGTTCAGTTTTGGAGCTCTCTCATTATTATATCTCTCTCTCTCTCATACTCTTGGATACTTAGAGTTTTCTTGGAGCACTCTTGGAGGGTGTAACACACTTGGATTTTTGGAGAAAGAAGACAAAGGAAGAGTAGGAAAGTACAAGAGGACATCAGGATCAACAGCTACTAGCGGTTTTTCTTGTAGGTACCAAGTTGCATGTATGTTTTCCTCACTAGTTTTGGCATGCATGGCATATGCATGTGGTTTATTGGTCACGATCTATCATTGGCATGGAGGATGGTCGGGATTGACAATGGATTTTCCTAGCCTTGCCATTTCCTGGATAGCCATGGTGATTATGGATTTATTTCATTGTTTCGTTTTGGTTGGTTCTCATGTTTTCTTAGCGTGGGTTGAGTTACTAGTCCTGGAAGCCCTGGTTGGACAAATGCTTTGGAAGCCCTATATCACCTGGGGTTGAGTTACTAGTCCTAAAATCCTTGGTTGGACAAATGCTCCGGAATCCCTTGGTAGGTTGAGTTACTAGTCCTGGAAGCCCTAGTTGGAAAAACGCTCTGGAAGCCCAAAATAAGTTATGGGCTGAGTTACTAGTCTTGGAAGCCTTGGTTGGAAAAATGATATGGAGCCTTAGAAGGATTGGACAAAGATAAATCTGATGATGGTTTTGTGATGTCTGACTGTGAGGTAGAATCACTATTTGATGGGCTAAAGTGGATGGCCTCTTGAAGCCCTGGATGGTTTTGGATTAATGTTTTCTATGATATCCCACATTCATGCTTGGAATATGGCATGGGGGTGAATGGTTGAAGAGAGATTTGACTCAACCATTCTATGGTTGGGTGGAATGTGGAAGTTCCATCCTGAGTTTGGATTTTGCATCATCAATATGAGGTTATTTCTTCTTGTATTTCTATGAGTATTATACTAGTTTACGTGTGGATTATATGGCTGTGATTTCCTTGGTATTTCTATTGCTATCATGCTGGTTATGTATATGTCTTATGACAGTAGCTATGTATGGATCTAATAATGTTTATACTTGTAAATGAATGAACCATCTATCTATGACCTAATGGATGAAATGGAAGTTAATGTGTTGAGGCATCAATGCTTCTTAGTGATTCTCAGCTAAGTATGAGAACCATATGCTTAGTCTGTTATTTACTCTTGTAGATTACATAATTGTGATATGTTTGACGAAATGCTTGTTATGGCTAGTAGGAGTCCAGTCAAGGTCTTGTTCAAGTAACTATATTTGTATAGTCATTTCCCTATTATCTTACTATTATGAAGGTGTCATTCAATTCTAGGCATTGACCTGGGCTTTAGCCTTGAAGAAGTGGATCAAATCCCAGAAGTGGATCAAATCCTAGGGACGGTGGCGTAAGAATGAGAAAAATAATCCCTGGATTTTGGCATGCCTTGTCATGAGAGCGTCCAGAGCCTCCTGGACCATGGAAAATTTTAGGGGTGAATTTTCACCCTTGGGAGAAATTAAGGGGTTTTAAATTTTCATTGGGTGAAACTTTATATCATAGTACATTGTTACAAATTGCGTCAAATTTATTTTACAAAAAAATTAGGTTTGGAAGTTAGCCCACCTTATTTTAAGGGAGGGTAAAAAAAGTAAATTTAGCCCTTGAAATTAGGAGTTACAACCTTCCATTCCCCCTAATTTTCATGAATAGGTATTTATGATGGTTATTTTTCCCTCCCCATTCAGTGTAAAAAATGTTTGTTTCTTTCATTTGCCCATATTTCATGGTATTGGGATTAATTTCGAGAAAATGACCCTCATTTTTTGGAACAAATGGTCATAAAATAATAATTCACTTTTATTTAAAAATTCAATTCTCTTATTGTCATGTCTATTTAAATATTGAATAGTACTCTTGCCATCTTCCAAGTTTGCATATGTTTAGTCATAATCATATAAGAGTTGTAGAATTTGAATGAAGAAATCAAGATTGAGAATAGTGGTATAGGGTTGTTCGTAAAGTTGTAGAATTTGAATTAAGAAGTCAAGATTGAGAATAGTGGTATAGGGTTGTTCGCAAAGTAGTGAAATTTGAATTAATAAGTCAAGAATCAACCTACAGTGGTACAGGTAAGTCTGTTTTAATGGATTTTTGGTATATATAATTATTAATTTTCTAATATATACTTGTCATTTTCAAATATTATTTAGATAATAGATTTTTTGAATTTTCAATCCTGTTAAAATAATTGATGTTTGATTCTTGCTTTCAGCTTCCACCCATCCTTAAGTCAACATCTGTGAAAAAATTAA
This sequence comes from Pinus taeda, assembly GCA_000404065.3. NCBI lineage: Eukaryota > Viridiplantae > Streptophyta > Pinopsida > Pinales > Pinaceae > Pinus > Pinus taeda. Next base: position 5,596 of record APFE031458246.1, on the reverse strand, counting down.
AATCTCGATTCCAAAAAATTAATCCCTTACGTGCCAAAATCAATACAACCCAATTTCCATCTTATATTTTGTTACTTACCATTTATCTTCAATGTACACTCTATGTAAATTATTTTTCTACGAAGAAATGATAAAGTAGTTGTTACTATTTGAATACTAAGGTGTGACAATTTGATTGCTATAAGACACCCTATTAAAAATCAAATTTCGCTAAATTGTTTAAATTTTATTGATTATGTTTTTACTAGGAATTGATAAAGTAGTTTTTGTTATTCTTGGAATAGTAAGGCACTAGCAGATTGAAAAATTCATCTGGAATACAATTGAAAATTGAGCTAGAACACAATTGAATGGATGTCTGGAGACATGTTATTAAAAAAAAAAAACCATATATATTTCAAATATATGTATTATCAAAACAAGGACTCTCATCCAAACTTTCAAGATTGAAAATAAAAAGGTTATATTAAAATGAGAATTTAAGAAAATGAATAGTAAATTTGAAACTATTTACTTCAAATAAATTTCATTAACAAGATGAAGACGGAGGAGATATCTTGAGCGATTTTATATGCATAGATGCAGTGTAAAACAATCATTGACATCCTATTCATATATATGGTACCCATGAAGAGGAGAGCGATTTAACATTTTGAATACATTAAAAAAAAATTGAAGACATTATAATTATATATATATATAGATATAGATATAGATATAGATTGTATATACAGTTCAAATCTAATAGGTTTCTAGAGGGATTAAATCTATTCTATGCAAATGTTTTAGCCATTTTTTCACTATAAATTTTGAAGACAGTGAATCCATTTTATTCATTCAAAAATATAATTTAAACAATGAAAAATTACACGTGGTGTGTGTGTGTATATATATATATTAGGTTTCCAGAGGGATTAAATATATTGTGTACAATTTTTTTAGAAATTTTTTTCAATGTAAATAAAAAATGTGGGATATAAAAAAAAAAATGAATATACAATTTATACTCTTACTGTCAACCATAAATAAAATATTTGAATGTCCATATGAACTATGATAATCTCATACAAATTTTATAGAGAGATAGAGTAACTAAAAATAATAAAAAAGATGTTATACTTTTGAGTACAACAAATTGTATAATTCTTATACTTTTTAAAAGTATTTCAGTACCACTTCTAAAAAAAATAAAAATATTTTAGTACATGACTCAAATAATATTTTTAAATATGCATGTCGAATAATTTATTTCAATATCAACTTCATGCATTAGCTTAAATGACTAACTATTTTAATGTTGATCATAATAAAATATTTCAATGATGTAAGAGGAGTAATTGAAAGTAAAAATGTTCCAAGAGATATGTATTTTATTTAATTATTAATATAAAATGAAAATTCAGCATTTAAAAATATATAATTAATAATAAAATATTCAATGTGACTAATAAATAAAATATTTTAATATGGAGGGTTAATTAATATTGAAATGTATTCAAACATATATTCATAAGAGAAAAATCATTTTAATGTGGACAATATATTCCATAGATAAAATATTTAGAGAATATTTAAATTTTATATATTACTATATGATTAATTATAAAGCTATATAATTCATTATAGAAGCAATTGAATATATATACTATATTATATTAATATATATATATAATTCATAACTAATTTTTTATGGCTAAAACATTTTAAGTAGTCTCATTGTGGCCCTTTTTTCAGAATATTTTTTGGTCAATTTTGTTTGAAATCAAGCAAAGGTGTGTTAGAATTGCATGTTTAAGCTATGTAATTTACACAATGAAAAATGAAAGTCTCTCTCTCTCTCTCTCTCTCTCTCTCTCTATATATATATATATATTAGGTAGCTACAAGATTCTCTTTCTCCCTTGACAAAATCCTATGTACTCTCTCTCTAAGATTGAAATCCAATCTAAGCCAACACAAACATGTGCGTGTACATTGATTTGATCATGTGTGCAAAAATTTGTTGTTAGTTCCAAGTACTGTAGTTAAGTTTCTAGTTAAAGAGTTGATCCTCATATCGCACGAATGAAAGCATACATGCAAACAAAAAAGTCACCATTATCAATCTCAATAAGAATTTGATGCATTGTACATATGTATATTCATCTAAAATGCTCAGGAATCACTTGGAGAAAGAAAAGTCTTCATGGATAGCTTGGTTTTCAAAACCATGGGGTATAGAGGAACTATGTCTTTTGGAATTTTCCCTTACATAATTATATTTTATATCTAAATTTTTGTTACATCAATTTTAATTAAAAAAATTATTGAAAATGGTCTATATTTGTTTTACCTCTAGTTTGGTGCATAAAAAGTGATTTTGATCTAGGTGGATATTGGTGGCCACTTGCCAAGTCCACTTGGACCCCCACCACTGTTTGTTTAAGCTTTTCAGTTTCCTTAATTGTAGCATAGTTTACTATTTTTAGTAGTTTTTCGGGTCCTGAACTTCCGGAGCCGTTTTGAGGCCCTAAATGACATTTTTGGGAAAACTGGGAGCAACATGGGTCAATGGACAAATGTTTCTCTTCCCAAACTTGTAGTTCTCAGATAGATCTTTCTAACGAGATATTGTGCTCGTCAAATAGAGATCATATGCTAAAGCTACGACTTCGGGAAGTTGATGTACCAATTTACCCAAATAGGGCCCACAGTTTGGCGTTTCATCTTCTAGGGTTAGGTTTTTGGATGCTTAGGGTTTTCTATTGTTTCTCAACAATAAATAGGCCTTCAGCTCTTGTAACAGTTCAGAGGCATGTAGCCGCCACATCTCTTCTCAGAGATAAGCTACCATTGCCCTAGCTGGTTTATTTCCATTGTTGTTTGTAAGCATATTTCAGTATTTTACATTAATGAAATGAAGCATTATTTTCGTTGCATATTTGTGTTTATGGTTATCTCTGTAATTTGTTGCGTTCCTGTTTAAATTCGGATCAGAGTTCTTATTTTAATAAAAAAAATTACAAGGTCAATTAGTATGATTAAGTAGACAAGACATAATATATACCTCTAGTTTCATGCATAACATTAACAAAGAAAGCATATGTTACATCCAAAATTCCTTATTCCCTAATGGTATCCTGTAACCATAATATTGATTCACATAGCATGTTTATCACAAGTTATAACTTACTCGCACACTCACATACAAAAATAAATAGAGATAATGATACTTAGTAAAAATGTTGTACCATAATATAAAAATCCATTTACAAAAATTACATTGGCACATATAACATTGATTTCCCATTATGAAGAAATAATAAACCTATAGCAATATTCAACATTCAACAATCAAATACTAAAATACTCCAACAAAGTGCATTGTATTATTCAATTGAATTAACAAACTAAAGGAAAAACTTATCTATTTTAAAGTTGAAGACCAACATGAACTTAGGTAGATAAATGTTCCACCCAACCATACACTCTATTGCGCTTATTCTTTTTATACTAGGCGACCCCAATTGAGGCTATGATACCACTAAGGAAAATTAGAACATTTTTATGGAAACAATTCTACCTTACGACAAAAAATTACCTATCTCATTGTCTCACCACTAATTTTTTTCTTGGAACAACACAACTATTTTGGTGACACATTGCTCTCCTTACATAGAAAAAATAGAATACCTTCCTTATCTAATCCATATTCCGTGAAAGGTATCTAAGCTCTCCATCTATGTGTGCACAGAGGGTCTAGATAATATCTGTTAGGCCCCTATACTACTAGCGTAACCCCTTATTGTTATTAGTACAACCCCCTTATTACATTGATGTACCCATGTAGTGCCCATATTGTTACTATTATGTCCCATAGAAGCCCACTATTGTTATTATTGTGCCCTTACATTATTATTGTTATGTCGGCTCCGATTATATTATGAACCCTTAGAATCCTATATATAGAAAGGAGGTCTTTTCATTTGTATCATCCAATAATTGTTCATTTATGTAATTTAAAGGAGGTTTCCCCCTCGAAGAGGCTGAATTTTAAGGCATTGATCTATCTTTTCTTGAGCTGGTTTCATAACATTTGGTATCAGAGCACTGGATTTTAGAGTTTCGTTGCTCCAAAAAGGTCATCGTGGCATTTTCGCTATAACTTTTTTCTGCGACGTTTCAGAAGCTAACAACAAAACCCATTTGAGAAGAAATCATGCTGAATCGTGGGTCTGAATTTCAGAGCTGTTCGTGCTATATTTGCGGAGATATGATCTGAGGAAGTTTGTCTTCTTGCAGATTCTTGAATTTCATTGCAAACAGGTCATTGTGGCATTTTCGTTATAATTTTTTTTCTGCAATGTTTCAGAAGCTAAACAAACAACCCATTTGAGACAAAATCACGTTGAATCTTAGGTCCAAATTTCAAAGCTGTTCGCACTATATTTGCGGAGATATGATCTGAGGAAGTTGGTTTTCTTGTAGACTCTTGAATTTCATTCCAAACAAGTGACCTGAGGAAAATCGTCATAACTTTCTCTCTGAGCATCTGATTGAAATTTCGTAAGAAGGTACAGAAAGAGAACGGACTGTAGTTTCTTGTGTATATTTTTCAGAGCCAAAGGTTGAAACAATGACTCGTGGCACGTCGTACACGTTCGCTCTACTGAACTAGTCTATAATCAGGTCACTGTGGGAGATTTTGCATAACTCTTCCTCAAAGAATCCAATTTGGATCAGATTGGTGGCATTGGAAAGAGAGCATAGAGGGCTACTATGAATTGCAATTTCAGAACTTAAAGATCTGAAAGTATAGAGTTACATTCATTTCAACATCGAGCTCCTAAAATTAAGAAAAATCAAGATGAGGAAGTTTGATGGCAAGGATCCAGTAAATTGGATACTTCAGATGGAGCAATATTTTGATCTACATGGTGTACCACTGCTACAAAAGTTATGTATTGCATCTTCATATTTAGAACCATATCAAGTTTTATGGTATAAAGGGCTTTGCTCTCGTAAACAACTTGTTACATGGTCAATTCTCACGAAGGAAATGATAGCACATTATGAGGATACAAAGAGCAACACCTTCTTTAGAGCAACACCACAACAATTGGAAATAGTAAAAGGGCTTTGTTACATATTGGAAAGTAAAATTATGGCAAAAAAGGAAGTCTACCCCTCACAACTATAAAGATGGAAGTGTTGTTTCTCCTAGCCTTCCACAACCTACAAGGGTTACACCACAACAATTGGAAGAAAAAAGAGAAAAAGGCTTTGTTACAATTGTGATAGCAAATGCACTAAAGGTCATAAGTGTGTTGAGAAGAAATTATTTTACATAGAGTATGAGAGGAGGAAGAAAAGGATCAAGAAATATCAAAAGAAGAGGATATACACCAGGAACCCACACCAGAGAAAGAAAAAATGAATCAGACCATATCTTGTAAAGCATTGGCAGGAATTACCACTCCTCAAACTCTCAAGATAGAAGGACATATCAAGAAGAGAAAGGTGCAAGAAGTGAAAGATCACATCGAGAAAGAAGAAATGAATCCAACCATGTCTTGTAATTCATTGGTCAAAACTACCACTCAAACTATCAAGATAG
>APFE031458245.1:31913-55209 GCA_000404065.3 Pinus taeda | reverse complement strand
AACCAAACAATCATTTAATCACTTAGAGACCGAACAATGTTGGGCTAGTCCCATCACAAATGTGTTATTTTAGCATGTCTCTTTAATATGGTTTAATATTTTTCTAATCTCATAATCACAACCATTTTTTATACATGAATGGTTCCATGATGGAAATATCTCCTTGGTTTTAGAAACATTGGATCCATCACATCACATTATATTACTCCATGATATCTATTTAAATAGCATAACGTATCACTTGTTACTGATATGGTGAACGAAATTAATATAAAATATTATTTTTGAAAGAATTAGTTGTTCCAAGTGATGATGTTGGTTGGAGCTATGGACTCTTTCCCTCGTTGAAGGTCTTAGCAATCCAAAACACACTAAACTTTGCTTTGCTAAGCATATATGATTTTTTTAAGATATTCAACTTATATGGCTATACCATATTTTTAGATCACTATCAACTATTGAAATATAGTTTTGAATGTTCTTAACTTGAATTAAGTGACAACAATGAGTGATCAAGTTCACCTGGGATGTAAGAAGACTTTATCATATTTCACTATTGACATTTGTCTAAGAAATTTCAATGGAAGAGGAGGTGGAGGTCTCAAGAATGTCAAGACATCCACAACCTTTTCTACAAACCTTTGCTAGAAAAACAAATTCATAGAGAATTATGGCCTTATCATCTTATCACCCATTATAGGCATAGTACAACAAATTGTCACCATTGTTTGACTTGAATTAAGATTGTTGGCAAGAACATTTGGATAAACAACATAGATTAGCATAGATGTTGAAAGAAAGGATAACTTTGTAAAATTTTTCCCATTAATGTTGGTTAACAATGCCCCTTACATCAAACTATTGATGTTAAGAAATGTTGATTCAACAGATCATATGTAACTTTAGAAAAAAACTCCAGCAACATATAAATATTAAAATTATATGAATTTTGTAGTGTCATTAATGTTTACTTACAAACATTAAATTATGATGTGGCATGGCTAAAATTTCAATAATGACATGGAAATGACATATTATTACTCACATGGTACACCAATGTGACATATTATAGTGTTGCATGTTAAAGTGGTAATACCACATATATGTAAACATTTCTAATGTCAATACATCAATGTTTAAAAGAGGTTCATCATGAATCATGTATGGGGAAGTCAATTTATCAACAAATATAGTGTTGATATAACGATGAATAAAACATTGAAATATAAATGAAATGTAATCATAATTATTTCCATTTTATTAAAAAAATAAGTGAACTAAAAGCTTAGATATACTTATAACATCAATTGAACATTGTAAATGAAATTAAAATGTAATCTTAGTCTATGATTATTACAAAGTGTAAAATTGGCAAGGAAATTAGAAAACTTTTATAGTTAATTATAAATTATCTCTTAACAATATGGGACATGCATGTTGGGTTTGTATGTAAGGCCTATCATTATAGTTTTGTTCCTAGAAACATAAATTTTATGTAAAATGTATCATCACATTACATTTATAGCAACATAATTCTTTCAACCAAATTAATAGCTAAATCTTATACCAATTCGAATATATATATGTACCTAGTTTTCCCATCTAATGTCGATCCCTGGATGATGTTGCTCCATGAAAAAATATGTCTGGAATCAACCTCTCCAGCTCACAAACCCATAATACTTCGATTCTTCTAGCCCCCGTGCCCAAAACTCCAAGAACAATACTCAAGTTTCCTAGGTTTTCAGTTGCGTTTAGAGCCTCAGGTTTATCCCTAAGATTCTTTCTAGAGATAAGGTGTCTTTTCCCTAACTCTTTTCTTTCCTTCTGTCCCCCGTCAATCCCCATCTTCATCCCATTCAATATTCCTATATTTCAGAGGTTTCTTCCTTGGAACGAAATCTACTCACTCCCTCTCCATAAAAAATCATTAAATTTCAATGGGTTGCATGTCATCTAACATGATGATGAATGACCTTTATGGTATTTTAAGCGGCCATCCATCTGTGGGTTTTAAAATATATCTAAAACCATTAAATGGATTTTGGTTTTTTACTTGAGTTTGTTCTCTAGTCTCATCTGACTTTATTTTTTTCAACAAAACTTAAATGGGTTTATTAATCAATGAGATTTTATCATAGTTAAATTGTAATAGTAGTTTAGTATATTCATTAAATTTTATTATTGTGTTTTAAACTTAAAAAATTAATTACACTATTGGTAGTTAGGCATGTAATTTATTATTTTTAATAATTAATTCATTTATCTTATATTATACATTCTTCATAATCAATTAATATGTATACTAGTGTAGTGCATGCGATGCATGCATACGTAGCTATCATATGCGTTGCCTTGTATGCATGATAATACTGCTCTTCTGCCCATAATTCGAGGTAGGTCATTACATACATACCTCGTTTAGAAAAAATCATCCTGAAGTTAGGTTTTATATATTATATCAATAATTATTTTAGTGTTCATTATATTCATCAGAGGATTGTGTCGTGTGATTGGATTCTCATTTATAATGCGAGGACATTTTGTCATTTTTCTTTTGATCATTTATTGGTTTACAAAATTAGTATCCATGCCCTACCATAGTAGAGTTCCCAAGTTATTCAAAAATCTTCCTATCCTTCCTAATGTCTTCTACTCCTATCCTATCTATCCTCTACTAGAATATGCCATGGCATCAACTCTATTGATATAACCATCCATAATCCTCAAGGGTGACAACGTTGACTATATTGACCTGAGTTCCTAGTAGGAATCTGACATTCATCATCACATTTATAGGGAAGCATGACTCGCATAGTCCTCTAATGAATCTAGTTTTTGGAGGATAAATGGTGGGAAACACCTCCACCCCTCTTGTTAAGACTAGGGTCAACACCCTATCATGGAATCTCATTGAATGCCAATTTTTCTTGGAGTTTTGCCAACACGTGGTTGGTTTGGTGATAATACAATCTAAAAGGTAAACACTTTTCCACACATTATAACATATGAATTAATATATTCAAAGCCAATTGTATTCAAATAATTGTTTTTATGCATTTCTAATATGATGCCATCTATGATATTGATCATTGAGTTCATATAACATATTTGAATATGTTTATCCAATGTGTATATCACTTTCCTGTAAAGTATTCAAGTGTATTCATTCTTTATTTCCATCTCTTAATTCATGTTGATATGCAAAAGAAAAATTATGGACATCAATTAGGGGAATTTTGAGGTCTAAAATGGGCCTCCTAAGAAAAATGTACAACCAAAATCAACTTTATAAGAACCAATAGGACTCAAGATGATGATTTCAACCATTAGGGACGATTCACCATTTTTGGAGTAAAAAAGTAAAAAGATTAAAAGATAATAAAATAATAAAACTACTTTTTTCAACTCATATTTTCAACTTATATACCTAAGGTTTTACTCAAATTTTGAGTGGGAGTACACGTTGGATGCAAAATTTAATGTCTCATCCAAGGAGTACCCATGTTGAATACTTTTGATGGACCCTTCTACACGAAAAATGAGAAATAGATGAAAAAATGTGATTGTAATCACATTTTTCATGTATTTCTCATTTTTTGTGTAGTAGGGTCCATCAAAAGTATGAAACATGGGTACTCCTTGGATGAGGAATCAAATTATCATCCAACGAGTGTTTCTTCTTGAAATTTGAGTAAACCCATAGGGAGATAAGTTGAAAATATGAGTTAAAAATAGTTTTTTTTTTGCCCCTCTAAAATTTGATGATGTAATCTAATCTTATTTTCTTATTTCCACTATTATTTTATAATTTTCTTAGGAGGCTCATTTTATACCTCAAAATTCCCCTAATGAAATCCATAACATACTTCATAATTCATATAAGTATCATGTAGCAACAATTTTAAGAAAATAATAGACTTCATATTGGTATCCATGTACCAAGAATGTTAAGAAATACCATACTCCATACTAGTATCCATGTACGAGCAATGTATTGCGGATAACATGCTTTATATGGGTATTCATGTACCATCAATGTTAAACAAATAATTTGAAATCATTCTTACATGTGACCCTTCATAGTGATGGGATAGTTCAAAATGATAGTCTCAAGTATCCAACCAAAATAAAGTAAAGATATACAAAATAAAGTATTAAGTGCTTCAAAATCAAAACAAGTAAGGGTATTTTTGGAATATGGTTTATGTGTTTTCCCATGTAGATGATCTAGGACTATACTTGTCCCACTAGACCTTAACATGGCCTACCGAGCGGTTCCTGAGCTGGCAAACCCTACATTCTAGTATACGTAATGGTTTGAGCAAAATGGTTCCCTTGTACGATACATGCAGTTCCTTCCATTGAAGGTTACGATATTTGTCAGCTATGTAATTTCTTAATACATATACATGAAATAGATTGTCAATTTTATGCAAGTTCAGTGGCACTACAAGATGATAGACGACAAGTCCAACTTTTTCCAGAACTTTGAATGACCCAATAAAATAGGGTGACAACTTTGTTCCTTTTCCACACCAGATGGTGTTCTTGTTTGGTTTAACGTGGATAAAAACCTAATCCCCTATTTCATAATTTCTATCTATCATGTGAGCATCAACATAGCATTTGTGTCTATCATGTGCTTCGCTTATTCGTTACCTAATTTATTTTACTTGATCTTCCATATCTAAAATTAATTATGGTCCTACTACTACCCTATCCTTTAACTTGTCCCAACTTAGTAGTGTTTTGCAAGGTATTCCATATAATGTTTCAAATGTAGAGATTTCGATTGAACTATGGTAACAATGGGAAAGTAGTCTAATCAACAATGAAAACATCTATATTATTACAAAGAATTATAATTATGAAAACATGTATGGCAGGTACTTGTAAAAGATTCATAACCAATCCAAATTGCTATTAATGATTTATATTAAATGTGATTGAAAATGACATTTCAAAATCTTGTTTATAAAGTGAAAAATCCAATTCTAAATGTGCAAATAGTATAATAAAAATTTGCAAAACTCGATTTGATATTTGTGTTTACAAAATCAATATTGGGGACATACATGTTTTAAAGTGAAAAATATAAATTTGAATTGTAAATATTCAAATTCTAAAAGTGAAAAATTAGATTCCAAAAATGGAAATAGAAAATCAATTTTTCAATTTCGACACTGAGTATTGATAGACTGTGAATCAGATTTTGCATCTTAGAAACCCAAATTTCTTACTTTGGAAATATACTAATCTCAAGCTATCTCTAAAGGGGATTATACATTAGTCCAAATTTAATGAAATTGGAGTTCATCCCTCTATATTTTCATAGAGTGTCTCTATCCTTATCTATCACCTTAAGAAACTCCCTATGAGCTCAAGTAATATCACTAGGCTTCAGAAGAAAAAATGGAATAATGATCATCCAATCATACCTACTTTTTGTAATGATGAGATGTAATAAATTTCACCCATAGGATAATTTTCCATGGCTTTTCTCCTTGGGTTTCATATGAAAAAATGGAATAGTGATCATCTCATCATACATTATTTTGTCTAATGACTAGACAGACTAAATTTCTCCCATGGCATAATTTTCCATGGTTTTTCTAAAAACAATTATTGTATTTTCAATTTTTCGAAAAATGATTTTCTCAAATTTTATAGAATAATATTATTTTACTTCAAAAATAGCCACAATTTTATAAAAAATATATAAAATTCTTACCAATTTCAATGTTTCTTAAAAAATATCACCAAGAATTTTAGAATTTGCAAAGTAAGGATTAGCCAAGGTTTTTATATTCTAATATAAATTTCCATCCTCAAAATTATCCCTACTAATGACCTTGTTTTTATTGTTAGTGAACCCAAACTTATAACCAAAGTGTAATCCAACGTTAAGAGGACTCTTTGAAATAACAAAATTAGAAAACATTTCTCATTCCCAAACTAATTGTGTATGTATCCTTCTTCACTACATCTGTATTGACCATTATAAACCTCTCCTAGCTACATTTTATTTTGGAGTTAGCATTTTTTCCACCTACACCTATCCTAAAGTGGAAGGAAATTTGCACAAACAGTTAGCTGAAACATTTTGTATTTACCAAATTCTCTACTTAACATCTACTTTGATGTTGGTGTCATAGCTTGTTATATGAAGGAACGATATGAATGCCACTAGAAAATAGAAAACAACATAATCTAATATATATGAGATACAATTCATTTTGATATTCAATATATGTTAGGGAGTCTCCTATGCTACTTGTTTTATAAATTTTGTTTAGTTGATGATTGAAGATCCACTATGGTTTATGTATTTAACTTGGGGTGAATACTTATCCATTAGTATTACAGGAAACTAGTTTCTCTTTCTTCCATGCAATAAAAGGTATTTAGTGGTGGATCATGTAGGTTAAAAGGTTTTTTGTCTTTGACAAATTCTTTCAATGTTTCGATTCAAGTAGTAGTATAGAATCACTGTGTAGTGTGATATCTAAGATGGAATTTATCTCACCAAGGATCTTCTTCAATATCAACACAGCAAACACGTTTAATTTCATATGTAATTCATTCATAAGGTTCTTTAGGCACACCCTTGAATTTTTCTATTATTTTCTAGATGACTATGTGCCTAACATTTTCAGTAATACTATCCTAGAAATAGATTTCCTAAGAGAATCTATGTATCTTAGTTGTTTAGGAAGCTTTCATTAAAAACTGATATTGTTAATGACTCCTTCCTTCTCATTTTGCCACATTGTAAATTCTTCAATCCTCTCCCAATTTGTTCTTAAATGGAGATGGTTTAATTGAGATCAATTATTCCTAATACAAAATTATGCTAATGTGTGATTTTAGCATGTTTCTTTAATATGCTTTAATATTTTTCTAATCTCACAATCACAACCATGTTCTACACACGAATGATTCCATGATGGAAATGTCTCGCTTTTAGCAACAATTGATCCATGCCACAACATCGGATTACTCCATTATTTCTTTTTAAAGAGAATAAAGGTTAATTTGTTAATGATAAATGGTGAAGGAAATTCATATAAAATATTAATTTTGAATTAATTAGTTGTTCGAAGCGACCACATAAGTTGGAGCTATACACTATTTCCCTCTTTGAAGGTATTGCCCATCCAAAACTCACTAAACTTATCTTTGTTATGTATGTATGAACTTTTTTTAAGGATATTTAACTTCTATGGCTAAACCTTATCTTTAGATTACTATAAACTATCAAAATATAGTTTTCAATGCTCTTGACTTAAATTAAGTTACAACCATTAGAGTACATGTTCACTTTGTATGTGAGAATACTTTCTCATAGTTCACTATTAACATTTGTTTAAGAAATGCCATTTGAAGAGGAGGTTGAGGTCTTCAAAATGTTAAGAACTCCACCACCTTCTCCACAAAATTTTGCTAGAAAAAAAACTTCATAGAGAACTATGACCTTTTCATCTTATCACCCAATAGAGGCATAATACAAGAAATTCTCGTCATTGTTGGACTAGAATTGAGATTATTAGTAAGCATATTTGGTAAAACAACATAGATTCGTATAAATGTTGAAATAAAGGAGAATTTATTATAAAATGTTTCTCAATAATTTATGTTAACAATGCCCCTTAGATCAAAATAATGATGTTAAGAAATGTTGGTTCAATAGAGTATATGTAATTTTAGAAAAAAACTACACCATCTAAATATTAAAATTATATGAATGGTAAAGTGTCATCAATGTTTCCTTTCTAACATGAAATTATGATATGGCATAGCTAACATGTCAATAATGCCATGGAAATGACATACTATTACTCACATGGTACACCAATGTGACATATGATAGTGTGTTGGATGTTTACTTGGTAATATCATATATTTGTTGATATATCAATATTTATAATGTCTATACATCAACGTTTAAAAGAGGTTCATGAAGAATCATGTATGGGAGAAGACACTTTACCAACAAATATAGTGTTTGAGATAATGATGAAAGAACATTGAAATATCAATGAAATGGAAATAAATGTAATTAAAGTTATTTCCATTTTATTAAAAAAATAAATTAAGTAAAAAAGTTGAATATACCTATAACATCAATTCAACATTGTAAATGGAATTACAATATAATCTTTGTGTATGATTATTACAAAGTGTAAAATTGATAAGGAAATTAGTAAATTTGTATATTTCATTATAAATTATGTGTTAACAATTGGGGACATGTAAGTTGGGTTTGTATGAATGGAAGGATTTTAGGATTAGCATTTAACTAGAATATTATTTCTTTTCTTTAAACTTGAAAATATTATGTGCTATAACTGTCATGCATCTTTGGTATCTCTGAACCACATAGAAAAATTTAAAGTAATAATATTCAAATTTTAATTTTAAACAACATAATATTCAAATCAATATTTAAAATAAATGTTATTCTGGTTTAATATTCATGATGATAAATCGTGAATAAATTTGGCTAAGTAGGTAATCTCCTCATAAATGAGATATTCATACATATAAAAAATTGATATAATAATATATTTCAAATATATAAATAAATTAAAATAACTGATATATATATATATATATATATATATATATATTATATATATAATATATATAAAATAACTGATGATATATTATATATACATAATATTACCAAAATTAAAAATATATTCCTTCTATGAACAATCATTAAATTGTTAAATATTAAAATAACAGCAATATCACAAGGAATGAAGTAAGTTATCAAACTATTATTTATGCACTTTATAATAATGATTTGATCAACAACGTGGTTAAAGATAACAAATTTTTACAAGTATAATTCATTTCAATAAAAAATTAAATTATATTTCTATTTATATTAATTTTAATATTAATTATTAGAAAAAATAGTTTAATTTTCAATGAATTATATTTATATTAAAATCAAATTATATTTTTTATATATTATATTTTAAAAATTTCTAAATATTAATGATTTTAATGGTTCTAAGTTAATATATTGGAAATTGAAAAAGATAAAGGTAATTTAAAGTTTCGAAGGGTTATATTTATATAAAAACTATATTATATGGAGAATTTTTTCTTATGCTTTTTTTTAGGATTATAAAAGGGAAAAATAAAAAAGTGATGTTTCTCTTATATACTTTTTATTGTTTTTTGTTTTGTTAATAAGCTTCTTTATAGGTAATCTCTAGTAATTGGGAAGTGATGCAGGAGCATCCAGCTCTGAGGAGGCAGAATGAGGCTGGCAGTCTCAGGCAGAATTTGAACACACAGTCAATGCGTATAGCTGGACAGGTGTCAAAACCTTGTCAGTTATTTTATTTTCATTACTTGCTTTTATTTACTTTTATTAGTCATGCATTTACTCTGTTTCACTTAGGAGTTAGAAGCAGAAGCATAAATTGCTAGTTAGTTGATTTTTATTTAAAAAGGCATTGTATTAGTTTTAAATCAGTTAAGGGAAAACAATTGTCAATCTGTTGGGTTGGTTCCAACCGAACAAGAACAGTTCGACTCTCAGAGTTAAAAGGATAGAAACAAGATTGTAAAGTTTCCTCTCTCATTTGAAGAACAGTAATAGAAATATACAGTCATTTCCAAAAGTTAAGATTCATTACTTATTTGCTTCACATTTCATCACTGTGATAATTAACATTCTACAGCATAGTTATTTCCTGTACATTGTAAGTCATATTATAGAAAAAGACAGATCATCTGCAAGTGGAACGGGCGTGATCACCACAGCACCGTCCACCAGTGTTCATACCAGACTGTACACACAGGTGTACGCCCAGAGAAAGACGCAACAGAAGCGGACTCAAACAAAGCAAAGATTCCTAAAACTAGAAGACCAGAGAAACCTGTACATGCGAATAAAGAACCAGGTATTTCAAAATCCCGATAACTCTACAGTCAAAATAGAATGCCGTAGCAGAGAAACCAATCAATTCTTTTCTTTTTCATACGATGTATATAAAACTCCAGATAGTAACAGAATAACCAGGAAATCATGTAGTAATACGACCTGAGCAAATAAACAAAGAACCCAGATTATAGTTTGAACAATCGAACCACAGACTACATGTAAAGTAAGCCTTGGCACCAGCAGAGTTATCAACAGGACGAAGCTTCAACAATATACATTTATTACCAGACAAAAAGCGAAATATACAGTCACAGCAATGACGGAAGGATAGACCAGGGTTTGGTCAAAACCCTAGGGTTCACAAACCGTGAACGATACCAAACAGCAGAGGGAGGGTTCGAAACCTCGCAAGGACCATCAAACAGGAAATAAAATTCATTACATCCACAGAGCAGAAGCCCATATAACCCACGAGGGTTTGATACCAAAGAAAACAGTTTGAACAATTTTATACAGAGGGAAAGTCGAAACAGCGACTACAACAGTCCATTATCAGATTAAAGACCGAGACCCTAATTTTTCGCCGCATAGAAAGCCGACACAAATGACAGAGACTACAAATATCAAGCTACAGGAATGTATTAAAACACTACCCGGAAGGAGTGTGGAGAGAACGCGGGTAACAACACCACGAGCATGGCTACACGACCAGAGCTCACCTGCAAACAAACCCACAAAGATTAGAACCTGCAAGGCATATGTGCATGTGTTAAAAAAACAATAGAAAGGAGGCAGAGTATCAGGGTTTTACCAGGAATCCGGGCGACGAAGAACAAGACCAAACTAACCAAAACAGAAACCTGAAGGCAGTGGCCGAGACGGTCAGAAGTAGAGGGATAAAGGCGAAGACATTATAGCACGGAACCAGCATCATTACCTGATTATCAAAGGTGAAACGCAGCTTTGGGAATGACGGACCTGTCATGAACCAAATAGCACAGTTAATAGGCTAATACCAGCGCCGAATCGAAACAAACATATATCTACACTTACAGTTGACAAATAATCGCCGAGCAGAGTGAATGAGCCCTCGCAGGCCATAGAAACTCACCATCGAAACCCTTTGGAGGCAGAGATAACCACAGAGGCGGCATTAGCATAGTCACAGAGGAACAGAGGTTTCCCACAGAGTAGCTCAGAACTCGGCAGAGTGACCCCGCGAAGTGGAAATGAGAAAATGATTGCCAAAAGGTTGTCAACGGGCCTTTTTGAGTAGAGGTGACCGGTTAGTGTAGGTGGGAGCCGGTGTAACAGGTTTCAAAACCCTAAACCCAAAGACCAAGACGCGTACAGTGCCATTTAATACCGCATTTAATTGCCAGGTCATACGTCTTGTCGATCACGTTCCATACCGTGGCGGGAGGCCATCATAAGTGGTATCAGAGCCAGGTTTTTTTGAGTTAGAATCAATGGAACAGGTAGAAGGCGAAGGTGAGGCAAGAGGAAGAGCAAGAGCAAGAGGAAGAGGCAGAGGACGACTGGTCCACAGGCCAGTAGATGATGGATTGCGAGAAGAGATAAGAGTTTTGCGAGAGAGATTGGCAGTGATAGAGGCTGGAGGAAGAAGAAACCCAGCAGATAACAGTGATGAAGAGGCAGTTGAACCAGAGCAGGATGAGTTTGAGGGAATAACACCGGAACTGAGATTATTAAAATCAGTTTTGCTATCCAGTCATAAACCGAAGCATGAGTTGCCTACCTATGATGGAAGCTTATTGGCAGAAGTGTTGTTAGACTGGTTAAGTGAAGTGAATAAATTCTTTGAGTTTGAGGAGACCAGCGAAGACAAACAAGTAAGGTTTGCCGCCACCAAGTTGCAAGGACATGCGTCCTTATGGTGGGACAACGTTCAGGCAGAAAGAAGGAGGTTAGGCAAACAGCCAATCAAGAAATGGGCTAGGATGGAAGCAAAGCTGAAGGAGAAGTTCTTACCGAAGGACTATCACATTATGTTGTACAGGCAGGTACAGAACCTGAAACAGAGGGGAATGACTGTGAGAGAATTTACAGAGGAATTCTACAAATTGAATCTGCGAGCAGGATATGTGGAAGATACCTCGGAGAAAACAGCCAGGTTTGTAAATGGCTTGAGAGGGGAGATTTTAGACGAAATTGGTATCCTTTCACCGCAGACATTAGATGAAGCCTATCAGTTTGCATTGAAGGCTGAAGAGAAGATAAATAGGAAGCAGAACTCCCGGAGAGGAGGTGGTTCTGGCAGAGGAAAAGGTAAAGTGTATGGCAGAGGGAGAGGTACAGTCTCGAATGAGGAAGGCAGCAGTTCTAAGTCTACTGGTACGACAGAGAGAGATAACAGCAACAGGGAAGGACGACCAGCTCAGAGAGGACGAGGATTTGGTCGGGGCAGAGGAACTGTCCAGTGTTACCATTGTCATAAGTTGGGACATAAGTCTTATGACTGTCCAGAGGGCGAACCAGCAGGCGGAAGAGGAACCTATATTGCCCAGCCAGAGGATGCAGAGGAGACACCTCAGGAAGCGGAGAACACACCTGAGATAGGTGAAGCCTTGGTATTGAATAAAGTGCTGTTGAAGCCAGCCAAGGAAGCTGCAGAGCCAGATCAGCGAAAAGCATTGTTTCACACTGTCTGCAAGTCACAAGGCAAGTGCTGTAAGGTAATTGTTGACAGCGGAAGTACCGATAACTTGGTAGCTGTGGAAATGGTGGAGAAACTGGGATTAAAGAAGCTGAAACATCCCACTCCCTACAAGGTATTGTGGCTGCAGAAGGGGCATCAACTGTTAGTTGATGAACAGTGTGAAGTAGAGTTTCAGATTGGAAAGTACAAGGACAAAATCCTTTGTGATGTAATGCCAATGGATGTCTGTCATTTGTTGTTAGGACGACCTTGGCAGTTTGACAGAGGTGCAGTTCATGATGGGAAGACTAACTGCTACAAATTTGTGAAAGATGGGATCAAGCATACGCTTGTACCCATCAAGGAGGAAAACACAGCAGAGGCTAGTGGAGTGAAGGCACTGCTGTTAGGAGGAAAAGAATTCATTAAACAGATTGAGGACAGCGAGATAAACTTTGTTGTCATACGGAGACCAAGGACAGTGGTACTCCACACACAGGTTTCAGATTTACCAGAGGACGTTCAGAGGTTGCTACATGATTTTGGAGACATTGTGGTGGATGATCTTCCGGATGAGTTGCCACCTAGAAGGGGTATTAGTCACTGCATTGACTTTATACCAGGAGCGAGTCTGCCAAACAAAGCAGCCTACCGCATGAGTCCCAAGGACCACGAAGAGATTAGAAAACAGGTCCAAGAATTGTTGGACAAAGGTTTAATTCGGGAGAGCATGAGCCCATGCGCAGTACCCACTGTTTTGGCTACCAAAAAAGGAGGAGAATGGAGGATGTGTACAGATTCCAGGGCTATTAACAAGATTACCGTTAGGTACAGGTTTCCCTTGCCAAGGATGGATGATACGATGGATTGTCTAAGTGGAGTGACCTACTTTTCGAAGATTGATCTGAAAAGTGGGTATCACCAGATCCGAATTCGTGAGGGAGATGAATGGAAAACTGCATTCAAGACAAACGAAGGCTTGTACGAATGGCTGGTGATGCCATTTGGTTTGAGCAACGCTGCCAGCACATTCATGCGACTGATGAATGAGGTGCTAAAGGAATTTAACGGTAAGTTTGTTATAGTTTACTTGGACGATATTCTGATTTTCAGTAAAACTAAGGAGGAGCATTTCAGGCATTTGCAGAGCGTGTTGAGAAAATTGCAGCAAAACAAGCTGTTAATTAATTTGAAGAAATGTACCTTTTTTCAGAGAGAACTGATATATCTGGGCTTTGTTATTGCGGAGAATGAATTAAAAATGGACCCCGAAAAAATGGCAGCTATAGTTAGCTGGCCTTCTCCGAAGAGTTTGTTTGAAGTTCGAAGTTTCCATGGACTTGCCAGTTTTTACAGGAAGTTCATTAGGAATTTCAGCGAGATTTGCGCACCAATGTTAGACACAATTAAGAAGGTGAATCAGCCTTTTCACTGGACTGTAGCAGCAGAAAACAACTTTTAGATCTTGAAAAAGAAGATTACTGAAAGACCTGTGTTGAGACTGCCTGATTTCAACAAACTTTTTCAAGTTCGTTGCGACGCCAGTGGTACAGCCATTGGAGCAGTCCTCAGCCAGGAGGACAGACCAGTTGCCTATTTCAGCGAAAAGCTAAATGAAAGCAGACAAAAGTACTCGACCTATGATAAGGAATTTTACGCCATTGTGCAGGCTCTGAAACATTGGCGACATTATTTGTTGGGTAGCGAATTTGTTTTATTTTCTGACAATTCAGCGTTGCAGTACATTATGCAGCAGCATAAACTAAACCACAAGCATGCAGCCTGGGTTGAGTACCTGCAAAGTTTCACTTTTGTACTAAAGCACATTAGTGGGCAACCGAATAAGGTAGCAGATGCACTCAGTAGGAGAACATTACTGTTACAGGAGAGCACCATGCAAATCTTAGGATTTGAACACTTGAAAGAGCTGTATCCGACTGACCCCGAGTTTGTAGAAGCCTATGAGGCTTGTCAAAACCCGCTGTTGCGAAATGACAGCAAGTGGCTGGATTATAATCTTCAGGAGGGTTTGCTATTCAAAGGGGGGCAGTTATGCATCCCCAACTGTTCTATGCGAGACAATATCATACAGGAAAAACACAGCGGAGGCCTGGCAGGACACTTTGGAATTGACAAGACTGTTGCTCAGGTACAACATTTTTATTTTTGGCCTAAGATGCAGCGAGATGTACAGAGATATGTGGCTAGGTGTAGAACTTTTCAATTGGCAAAAGGTCACAGTCAAAACACTGGACTTTATATGCCATTGCCCGTCCCTAGTCGACCTTGGGATTCGGTCAGCATGGATTTTGTGCTGGGATTACCAAAAACACAGCGCGGCTTTGATTCCGTGATGGTTGTAGTCGACCGATTTTCGAAGATGGCACACTTTGTACCGTGCAGAAAAACCAGTGACGCTACTTACATAGCGCACCTTTTCTTTACAGAGGTTGTGCGGTTACATGGACTTCCACGAAGCATCATTTCTGACAGAGATGTCAAATTTACTGGTCACTTCTGGAGAACCCTATGGAAGAAATTAGACACTCAGTTGCAGTTCAGCTCCGCTTACCATCCACAGACGGACGGACAGACGGAGGTAGTGAACTGGAGTCTGGGGAATTTGCTCAGAAGTCTAACAGGTGAAAATTCCCGGACTTGGGATCGTGTATTAGCACAGGCATAATTTGCATATAATGATTCTCCCAACCGTAGCACAGGCTACAGTCCTTTCCAAATTCTGTACGGCATGCACCCGCGAGGAGTGCACGAGTTACGAGATTTGGGCAAACTGGAGAAGCGGAGTGCTGATGGGGAAGATTTTGCCCAAGCTATGAACAAACTGCATGAACAGGTAAAGCTAAAACTACAGGACAACGGCTAGAAATACAAGCAGCGAGCTGATACAAAACGCAGGGAAGTACAGTTTAATGTCGGGGATGAAGTTCTTGCGTACCTACGCAAGGAATGATTTCCAAAGCAAGAGTACAGCAAGCTCAAGTTTAAGAAAATCGGGCCCTGCAAGATCATTCGCAAATTTTCTGCGAACGCTTATGAGATACAGTTGCCACCAGGGATTGGTATTTCCCCTATATTTAACGTGGCAGATCTGTTCCCTTATATTGCAGGTTCAACAGATGACGCGGCAACAGAGCCACCACGGGACACCCAATTGGAAGGAGATTTATGGACGAGATAGATGCCGATGGCACCACCCGTTGAGATTGAGGGAATTTTGGACACACAGGTAGCAAAGCGTACAAGGAGGAAGGAATATTTGAGATATTTGGTAAAGTGGAAGAACCGTCCAATAGAGGACAGTTCGTGGCTTAATGAGACACAAATTCAAAAGGCGGGCTACTCTGTTAAGGACCTCATGGAACGGAGCCATGACTTTTTGTCACCCCGGGAGCCTGATGCAGGAGCATCCAGCTCTGAGGAGGCAGAATGAGGCTGGCAGTCTCAGGCAGAATTTGAGCACACAGTCAATGCGTATAGCTGGACAGGTGTCAAAACCTTGTCAGTTATTTTATTTTCATTACTTGCTTTTATTTACTTTTATTAGTCATGCATTTACTCTGTTTTACTTAGGAGTTAGAAGCAGAAGCGTAAATTGCTAGTTAGTTGATTTTTATTTAAAAAGGCATTGTATTAGTTTTAAATCAGTTAAGGGAAAACAATTGTCAATCTGTTGGGTTGGTTCCAACCGAACAAGAACAGTTCGACTCTCAGAGTTAAAAGGACAGAAACAAGATTGTAAAGTTTCCTCTCTCATTTGAAGAACAGTAATAGAAATATACAGTCATTTCCAAAAGTTAAGATTCATTACTTATTTGCTTCACATTTCATCACTGTGATAATTAACATTCTACAGCATAGTTATTTCCTGTACATTATAAGTCATATTATAGAAAAAGACAGATCATCTCCAAGTGGAGCGGGCGTGATCACCACAGCACCGTCCACCAGTGTTCATACCAGACTGTACACATAGGTGTACGCCCAGAGAAAGACGCAACAGAAGCGGACTCAAACAAAGCAAAGATTCCTAAAACTAGAAGACCAGAGAAACCTGTACATGCGAATAAATAACCAGGTATTTCAAAATCCCGATAACTCTACAGTCAAAATAGAATGCCGTAGCAGAGAAACCAATCAATTCTTTTCTTTTTCATACGATGTATATAAAACTCCAGATAGTAACAGAATAACCAGGAAATCATGTAGTAATACGACCTGAGCAAATAAACAAAGAACCCAGATTATAGTTTGAACAATCGAACCACAGACTACATGTAAAGTAAGCCTCGGCACCAGCAGAGTTATCAACAGGACGGAGCTTCAACAATATACATTTATTACCAGACAAAAAGCGAAATATACAGTCACAGCATTGACGGAAGGATAGACCAGGGTTTGGTCAAAACCCTAGGGTTCACAAACCGTGAACGATACCAAACAGCAGAGGGAGGGTTCGAAACCTCGCAAGGACCATCAAACAGGAAATAAAATTCATTACATCCATAGAGCAGAAGCCCATATAACCCACGAGGGTTTGATACCAAAGAAAACAGTTTGAACAATTTTATACAGAGAGAAAGTCGAAACAGCGACTACAACAGTCCATCATCAGATTAAAGACCGAGACCCTAATTTTTCGACACATAGAAAGCCGACACAAACGACAGAGACTACAAATATCAAGCTACAGGAATGTATTAAAACACTACCCGGAAGGAGTGTGGAGAGAACGCGGGTAACAGCACCACGAGCATGGCTACACGACCAGAGCTCACCTGCAAACAAACCCACAAAGATTAGAACCTGCAGAGCATATGTGCATGTGTTAAAAAAACAATAGAAAGGAGGGAGAGTATCATGGTTTTACCAGGAATTCGGGCGACGAAGAACAAGACCAAACTAACCAAAACAGAAACCTGAAGGCAGTGGCCGAGACGGTCAGAAGCAGAGGGATAAAGGCGAAGACATTATAGCACGGAACCAGCATCATTACCTGATTATCAAAGGTGAAACGCAGCTTTGGGAATGACGGACCTGTCATGAACCAAATAGCACAGTTAATAGGCTAATACCAGCGCCGAATCAAAACAAACATATATCTACACTTACAGTTGACAAATAATCGCCGAGCAGAGTGAATGAGCCCTCGCAGGCCATAGAAACTCACCATCGAAACCCTTTGGAGGCAGAGATAACCACAGAGGCGGCATCAGCATAGTCACAGAGGAACAGAGGTTTCCCACAGAGTAGCTCAGAACTCGGCAGGGTGACCCCGCGAAGCGGAAATGAGAAAATGATTGCCAAAAGGTTGTCAACGGGCCTTTTTGAGTAGAGGTGACCGGTTAGTGTAGGTGGGAGCCGGTGTAACAGGTTTCAAAACCCTAAACCCAAAGACCAAGACGCGTACAGTGCCATTTAATACCGCATTTAATCGCCAGGTCATACGTCTTGTCGATCATGTTCCATACCGTGGCGGGAGGCCATCAGGAAGTACAGTGATTGGGGTGAATGAAAGGGACACAAAGTATCTTGTCATGTTGTAGGAAAATAAAGACCGGATGCGCCTTCAATCTAGAAGAAGAGATGTACGTGAAATGTAATTATATTTATTTATTTATTTTATGATATATATAAAACAAATTTTTATAATTTTTATAGTAAAATTAATGTTGGTCCATACACAAAATATAGTAGGATTAAAAAGAGTTTCTCACATGTGTACATTACCAAGTTTTTTAACCTTTTAACTCAACAAAATCATCATGATATATTTCATAATTTAATATAAATATTGTATAATTTCTTTTATTTTCCATATAAAATTGACATATAACATTTTTCTCATTCTCTTTTTATATTGAGTAATTCACAACATGAAATTGAATTTCCCTACTCAATTCAATTCCAATAAATATCATAACGTGTGTTAAACAAAAAACTTTATTAGAAAAATCTTTTTATACATAAAATTAAGAAATAAATTTTAAAATATTAATAATAAAATTATAATTAAAAACTTATATAGATACATATAAATTAGTTCACACATACCAATCCATTCACTTAACTTTTTTTGCCCCTAATAAAAACCGATTCTGAATATGATTATTCTGAACAAGGTAATGGTACTCCATGGATTCCTATGTACACACATTTTCTTTGATTTCTATATTTTTCAAACTATTCAACAAGGTAATGGTACTCCATGGATTCCTACGGACACATATTTTCTTTGATTTTGTATATTTTTCAAACTATTCAAGAACATAGAGTTGGGCAACTGTGGGAGGTGAAAACGAAAGATAGATGACAGGCAAATTCTGCATCATGCAGAAACTATTCGAGAACATAGAGTTGGGCAACTGTGGGAGGTGAAAACGAAAGATAGATGACAGGCAAATTCTGCATCATGCAGAAATATATGAGGGGAAAAGGCCAAGGAAATATATTGAAGATAACTTTGTGGCCGGTCCGTAAGTATATTCAGCTCCATTTCTGAAAGCCTGTGATCGAGAAGACATGTAGGAAGGACCCACGCACGCACTATAGACAGACGATGCCAAAACTCCATAACAAAGAAAACTCATTCGAATATCCGCGAAGCCAAACCTACTTTAAAAAATGCAAACGAGATGAATCGACCACCTACTTTAAATCATATTCAGATTATCATTCTCATTCTCATGGTACAATGTTTCTCAGCAGCTATCACAAAATCCACACGTTGACGGAGAAACCCGACGAGATGCTTTGACAATTTGAGGAAAGTAATACTTATTTCGTGACAAACAGGATCCGGAATGACTACACAGAAATAAAGAGATTACACAGAAATAAAGAGTCCACTTTAGACCAGGAAAAGTTCAAAATTTGCACCGGCTTTTCACTATTCGCAAAAGCTTAACTTCTTAATTTATGGCCAATATCAACGTATGAGAAGGCAGTCACAAAACTTGTACACATTATATGTTTCTAGCATCGAAAGAGAAAACACTTTTGACGAATAACAGAATATTCAAGTACTTTAGGAAGCTGGTGAGTCAGATTAGTGCCGTCAGTTCCATGAAGCATCATAATCTTAAATTGTTGCTTGCTTGCTTGCGAAGTCTCTTTCAAGTACTTTGAAAAAAATCTAAATATGATTGCCGAACGGAGGCTGACAAAAAGTAGTAATATGATTGACGAGTTGTGCAGCATAAAGAGTTACGATAAGCCAGCCTATATTCTTCAACGAATAGGTGCTCCCCTGGTATGATGCTGATTGTAAACAACCCCACGGTCTGCATGTGTAACAGTGCACCAGGATGTATGAGTAGGATTTTTACTGCATGTAGGGATAAGGCAGGCTATGTATTTGTTCAAGTTTAATAAGATAAAAAGAGAGAAATTAATTGGTGCTTGAATTCTTTCGTATTTTTTAAAGTATTGATAGAGATATATTTATCTCCGTATATTTAAACATATGATATTCTATGAGGAAAAACATGTACCATTAATCATTAAACATATTCTAGATAATATAAATTATTTGGGAGTATAGTAAATGAAAAAAGATATATTAGATTTATCATATTTATTAAATAGTTTACTTTTTGTTTTCAAAATCTCAAAATAGAAATTCATTAAATTTTAATTTTGTCTTCGAAATTTCAAAATATAAATTCATTGAAAAACCTGGGAATGTTTGCTCTTATGATGTTATTAATTATAGATATTAATTAATAATTTGATTAAATGAAAAATTGCACTTTTATTTTATTCTTGTGTTTCCCAGATCTATTCTCTTGAGGGGCTTTTTTCATGTTTGATTGCATATCTAAAGTATAGAATACAAAATTTTTTGTTGTTAGGGTTATAAGTCATTTATAACTTAAGTGAAGGGATTTTTCTTACATGCATAATTCACACTAACAATGTTCATCTCAAGCACTGCACTTAGGGCACCAATATGACAACCGCTACACTCTTCCAATTTGATCTTTAGCGGCCATTTCACTGTCTAATATGGACACCTTACTACACTAAATATTTTGCTACTAATCATCCCATATTCAGTAAGCTCCTTAACTCATACTAGGTCTCACAAGACTACTCTTTCTCATGGCTTGTAGATCTTCCCTCTAACAGTGATTTGGTTGTCTCCTCATCACTGTACTTGGGCTCTAACACATTTTTGTTTCAAAACATGAACAACACCACGAATCTACCCTTTTCCAGCGCTTAGAAACCCATTGCTATGTACACTTCCATATCTACCTAGATCCAGGGCTATATTTCTGCCCTCAGCTAGGGATTCTCTGTTGCCACTGCTACTTCTTTCTCTCTTAAACATTGACCCTAAACTTTGTACACCTTTATTGGTGTATCTATTAGCTCCTGCTGCAGCAGGTATTCATTTTTCATGATTGGCATTTCACAGGCCAAATATGTTGTACTTTGCTTGTTGCAATGCTCCATATTTGCTCAAACAGTCTCCAAATGAAGAAGGCTACTTCAAGTTCATTAAATTGCCTTCAATTTTTGTAAAGTTTTCCCGGTATCGCTACTTTTAGTTAAAGGGAGGTCCAAACAGTTTAATCTTGGTCGCCCTAGGTTTAAATTTCCTGTTTTAGAATATAGAGATTGTAAGTCTGTCCAAACAGTTTAATCTTGGCAGATTCTTAGATAGGTAGAGAAATAGAAGAGTCCAACAGTTTAATCTGGGCTCTGGAAGAAATAAGGGTAGTATGTAGATAGGAAAGCATCAAAAGAAAATGTATGATGGGTTTGTAAGTCTAAGTGCACCCCTAAGAAAAAGAAGAAAAAAATGCTAGACAAGTAGGCTGGGTGGGTAGTTCTGAGGCTATTGAATTGCTGACCAGTTCCAAGTTTGCAGGTATCATATCATGCAGAACATAATCAGCAAAGATCTGTAAGCAAAAGGCTCAAATGAGGTATAACTAACTCCCCTTCTCTATTTTCCCCGATCATTAACTAACATCCCCAAAGAGGTCAAGATCTGCTTGACACCTCTTGAGTTCATCATCTTCATCACTCTAGTTGAGTAAAGATCTGCTTTACTCAAAGTTGTTCCATATCTTCTCCCGAAATATGGTCTTACCCCCTCTAAGAGCCTAAGTTCTCCTGAACTTAGCGCTTTCTTACCATCTCCATATTAACCACTAACATTATTATGTAGCTCCCTATGTTTCCCGTCCCCTATAATTTAGTAAAAATCCCTTATGTAATATCCCTCCCCTGGTTGAAAAATAACCATATCAGTTCCCGGGAATTGTTCAGTTTATCAGAAACTAAGCAAGAGCCCCGACCTCCGAACCACCTCCCAAATACGATGGACTCCTTCCAAAGTATAATGTTTCCCCGAGGTAGTCGGACCCCTTCCGAAAACCTCATATGACCTTCACACCCACTTACTTACCTTTTCCCCTTCAAAACCGTTTTCGCGTCGCAACCTCGCACTCTCACATCCATGCAAAACATAGCCCATCCGTTCCCCACCGATGAGATATTGCAATATCGGCGATCGGCGATCACAAACGCCGAGTGTCCAATCCATTCGCCTTTCCTCTCCGCCGATGCGATATCGCGATATCGCATATCGGCAGTCGCAAGCGCCAAATGCCCAACCCAATGATGCCCCTCTTTCCCCGCCGACGCGATATCGTGATATCGCATCGGAGTCTCTTCACCATAGTCCACCCAGTACCTCACCACGTCGCGCTGTACCAGGGACCCACAGCTGACGTCATCCGCCGAACAGCCGACACCATGCTTACGTCAGCAGCCAGAAAAGCCGAAAAAGCTTCGCGCAGGGAGAAAAGTTGCATTTCGGAGCTCCAGATCAAGAAACAGAGGCAGTTTCCGAAGCGCTATTCGCGCATCGCTACGGGAAATAGGCCATTTCGAGGAATCTTCAGGGAATCTTCTGGTTGCCGAGCCCACTGCACGCCGAAAAAGCCCGAAAATCGCCCAAACGTGCCAAAGGATCTGGTTTGAACACAGCAGCAGATCATTCACAGAGTTTAAAGTGTATCAGATCAAATCAGCAGATATCAAGTGTGTCAAAGAGTATCAGTCAACGGCAGAAACCATCAATGTAGCAGCAAAGTGTATCAGAGAATATCTTGAGCGGCGGCCCAAAGCAAAAGAAAATTGAATATCTTCCAGCACATTCACAGAAGGAGAGTGTTGAAGCTCTCAAATCATAATAATTGCACATTCAATTCGCACCAAAGCCGAACTACAGCCCCGAAGCTCATTCACTTCAGCAGCACTGCATCTGGTCCCTAAGGGCCACCTCGTCACCTGTTCCGATTCAGCTACCCCCAGTGCAGTCAAAAAGATCTACTTGCATTTAATTCCAGCAGCATTTAGATTTTTGAAGAGTTCTATGCAGGCCTGTCAAGGTCACTTGTAATGACGTCTTCCTGATATTTTGTTTATAAATACCACCGGAAGCGATATTGTGAAGGGTTGGTTGGTTGGTAGTAGTAGTTGTTGATCAGTTTCCTTTCCAGCAATTTCTCTGAGTAAAGATTCGCACTGTAACTGTCATATTTTTCATAATCAAAGATTGTTGAAAGCATGGACTGCGAAACAACTTGTTGTTTTCTCTTAGCCAAGGAATGATCACGGAATTCCTGTGTCTCTGCATGATCCAATAAGTGTTTTTCTTCCCTGTCTATTTTATGTTTTATCACCTTTCCGCC
>APFE031458242.1:0-23108 GCA_000404065.3 Pinus taeda | reverse complement strand
GGAAAGAAGTGGTTCTTCCAACTCACTTAGTCATTCCCTCCTTGTCTTTAATACAATACATTGATGAAGTACCTACTTCCTCCATACAAGTAAGACAAATGGAAATAATTAAATTAGAAGAACAACGAGAACAAGCTAAGAAAACCCATGCTCATCATCAAGCGTTAATAAAATCCTCTTTTGATTCAAGCATAATGACCAGAAAAAAAAAATTCAAATGGGAGATTTAGTTTTAAAATGGGATAAGGCACATGAAGAAAAAGGCAAACATACGAAATTTCAAAAGATGTGGCTTGGTCCTTTTCAGATTGTTGAAGTCATAGGTCCATCAACGTTTTTCTTACAGGATTTAGCAGGTAGAAGGGATCATTTGCATGTTAATGGACAAATCCTTAAAATATATTTTCCATAGAAGATTATTCTTCTATTTTGTAGAATAGTTTGATTTTTCTTTTCTTTTTTCATAAATAAAACTAGTTGTAAATGGTTACTATAGGTATTCACAAAAAAGACACTAATTCTCTTTAAGATTTTTGAGCTTTCCGCTTGTATAAATGGCAAAATTTATTTTTAGAATCTGATCTTTATTATTGACAGATATAGTTAAAAACTTTAGCCTAGATATGATGCTAGTTTCAACTTCAAAAAATTTTGACCAAAGCAACCTTTAGGAAAGAAATTGTTTTATATCAGCACAATGAAAGGTATCAATAGCAAAATAAAGATTCTCTATAAAAATAGCTGTTTTCAAACTCTATTATTGTCGTCCAGAGCTTTCTTAAGGAAAACAATGACTTCCTCCCTGCTAGAGAAAATCGCAGCATTCAGAGGAACAATCCATGAATACACTTTATCTCAAAGAATAAGAGGTCTCATCGCGAGCCAGCTTATCATGATCACAAATATTATAACTTGCTGACTTTTCCAATACTATCCATCAAAATAGGGCAATGACTCAAGATTGTTTAAATCAAAAGAAAAGGGGTCTCATCATGAGCTAGCTTGTTCAGCAAAAGTATAAATCAAGTGAATGACTGTGTCATAATTTGGCTACCAAACCAAGACATTGTTCTTTAAGAATAAAAAAGAAAATCAAAGAAAAAGAGTCAATGTGGGTTTTTATTTGAAAGTTGTAGATCACCTTAAGCAGGATAAAGGATTATTGTTGGGTAACAGGTAACCCTGTCGAGGCTATGGATGCCTGCTAGCAGCAGAGGCTCTACCTATGACAAACAAGCATATTTTAAAAACTGGCACACAGAGAAAAATTTATTTTGTCTTTACAAGACCAAGTAATGGCTGATGTAATTACAAGGACAAGCCTGAGAAAGAAACAAATTAGAATAAAAGAGGTTGAAGCAAAGTATCATTGATAGAATAAGGCATAATGTACTCTATCTGTCCGTAACAAAATTTAGATTAATGAAAATTTTTCTGTTTTGGAAGTTAAGATTCAATAAGAAAAGCAGAGATAACTGGTTCTTCCAAGTGAGTCGCCATTGTTGTGGCCACCAACAACCCCCCTCCTTCTTTAGTATTAGCAATAACATAAAACAAGTGGGGACCCTTAGTAAAAAATTCAAATTTTTTTTGTATTTTACTCGTTAAAAATATATCGCATCGCGAGAAGAGACTAGAACATTTCTTTATGAGCACAATAAAAAACTGCGAAAAAGCGACGTGAAATTCATCGCATCGCATACATTAAGAAAACGCCCATAAATGAAGATCTTCAGAAATCTCTGATGGACGATATGCGACATCGCATGTCGCAACATCGCATAAACATCACACAATGATTTAACACGATCTGCGATAAATGCGATACTGCGATGCTGCAATGCTACAATCTACGATGCTGTGATGCTACAATCTGTGATCTGCGATCTGCGACATCACAACCTTGGCAAAATGCGATAACGCGATGACGTAATGCAAGTTGCAGAAATCGCCCATGGAAAATTTTCCGTGGCTCAACATTCAAAAAAAAAAAGCTGTCTGTAAACCAAAAAAATTGGATGCACACCTTCAAGAAAATTAATGAATGTACGCCAAAGTGTTAATGAAGGAAAATTTTGTGTTTGTCAAGAGAGTTAGTTCACAATGGGTGACATTATTTTATACATTTGTAAAGCTTAGAGCTTTCGCATCAACATTTATTGTCATTACTCTTTTCCTTCGCGTGAACTGCAGGAATGAAAAACATGAAACATCTAAGGAAAAAGGGAAAGCGTCAAACGCTCAGAGATAGAGAAGAGATGCCCTCATAAATGGATACCGCATGCAACGGAACCGCAGATTCCAGAGCATTTCTGAACAGATGCTCACATCAATAGCCGACTCAACACTCAGGGTCAAAAGCTCACAAAATTAGTATGTTTACAAAAAACCCTAAAGCATATACCTGGTAAAGGAAAAAGGCGCTAAAGGCAAAAACGCACCAGAAAGGCTTGGAGCAAAAAACGGAGGCAGTTTTCGATGCCAGAAAATTGTTCAGAAACCAAGGTTCCTAACTTGCTTAGTCATTCGCAAATCCAGAAATCAAAATAACAAAAGTAGAAGGAAACCAGCCAACTCTTCCCATGCCAATGTTGAATGCTTGCAACATTAACGAGCAAAAGCAGAAATAGTTAGGAATTAGATTCGATATTTTAGAAATAAGTTTGCTTAGAAAGAGGGCGGTCATTTAAACCGTATCCTAAATTTACGTAATTAAGTTATTTTAGTTAGCAGTATTTAAACCCTTCTCATGCATTTAGAGAAGGGTCCAGGAATTTTTCAAAAATTTATCTTCAAAACATGCACTTTTTCACCGTCAGAGGAGGTTTTGATGAATGAAAGGATCAAGATTTATTGATGTTTGCATTTGATATCTGCTACTGATGTTGCACTTCTGTACTCTTAGTAGATATTAGAACAAGGAGAGATAAATCGTTGTTGCTTGAAGCTTATGAGTAGGATCACTCATAAATGGTACTTTTATCTCTTGACCATTTTTGCTTATATTCTTAAAGCAATATATAGTTTTTAGTTGTTTATATCTTCTTACATGAATTTTTTTGTTACCATTTGGCACTTTTGTATGGTGGAGCCATTTAATTATGTTTAATGTGTGAATAACTTATTATGCGATATGCTGTTCACAACTGTTTTGCCTCACTTTTTATGCAATGTGGTTCATCCTAATTGATTTCCATTCTTATAATCTCTTAATGATCTTTATTACCAGTTATTATTTGAAATCTCTTTAGATCGCATAATAGAAGAATTACAACCCGGGTTACCATAGATTAGATGTGCTGTTTTCATTAGATTACAGTAGGATAGAGTTAGATTAGAGTAGTTTAGATAGGAACTTTTAGATCAGCAACATCTAATTCTACACACACACACCCTTAGATTGGGAAACTGGTCCCATTATCCCAGTTGGACCCGCTATAAAAAACGGATAAGGAGCTGTCAACCAAGGTGCAGACCGGGCGGTTATCCCACTTGTTGTCAACCCGATTTTCGGGGCTTCAACAAGCAATAATATCAATAAACACATGAATGCACAACATCATCATTAGTATCATACACATATGGACATAGATATTTAACATTGAAGCCCAAAAGGGAAAAACGACCAATATGTTTTTCTATGATGTAAGTCAAAAGCCACTACTTTGATTACATCATGTTGTTCATGAGCACCAACTCATAGGAAGAAGAAAAATCTTTATGTGGTTTTCTAGCACCAACTAGAAGGAATCCTAAAGTCCCTTCTTTGCAAACACCTGATGAGCTTACCAGAAGCACCAATTTAATGGATTTATTGCAAGCACCAACTTGCAAAAGGCACCAACCTCCATGCTATCTTTAAACACCAACTCAGATGGACGCACCAACTTATTATTTTGTATGCACCAACCTAGAGTCCATAAGGAAAATATTACTCCCTAATTTTGGCTTGCACTCAACCTAGTTTCAACTCTTTGTATTTTCAAAATCTTGGCCCTTTGTTCTCTTCAACAACATACTCAGCAATTCATTGGTCTCTTCTCATTTGCAGCATGCACACCTATTGAAAATGTAGAAAGAAAAGTCTCAATTTGATTTTTTCCTTAATTAAATTGAGTAAATTCAAAATTCCATATGAGTAGACAACCTGGAGGAGTTAACTGAAGTGATATATCTATTTCACTCAGTTAAGAACACTCAAATAGAGTTAATGAGTTGAGGTTCAAATTACTTGTGTTGATTCCTAAAAAAAGAGGAGTCTAGCTCAATTAATTCGAGTTAGGGGCATGAAGTTCAATTGTTTGTAGTGGGTTCCTAAATTTTAGGAAGCTAGGTTGAGTTAATTTTAGTTATAACAATTTAATTTAGTTAAATTGAGTTATGGTCAATTAAACTAGTTATAATTGATGGAGGAACTATTGTAAAAAATTAATTTAGTTAAATTGAGTTATGGTCAGTTAAACTAATTGAAATTGATGAAGGAACTAGGTTAATTTATGGAAGTGTAACTTCAACCACACTCAGTGGTCATCCATATAACTAATCAATCAACCTAAATTAACTCATGCAAGCAAAGAATTCGAATTACATAGTTGAGATGGATATTCAAAGACAATGTACTACTAGTTGTAAACTATTCCAAGTTGTACAAGTGGGGCATGCAGTTAGAGATTGGCCTAAAGGAATTTTGCAATCTAGATTAACGATTTTCCTAATTAATAGGGGCCTAATTCCTCAAGGAATGACACAAGGAATTTAGAGCTTGAGAAGACTTGAAATTGGCTAAGTGTTGGCCAGGTTCAGTCTACCAGGAAAAGTGATAAACTATACACTTGCATAGGTTGCTTAGGCTTGAACAAGCAGTGCATTTTTTCTCTATTCCTTCATTAATTCAATACAAATAGTAAGGGGTTTTGAGCAGTTTATTTCCCCTATATAAATTGTTGTGTATGTGTGTTAAATATTTGTGCATGTTTATGATGTGTTCTTGATCATGAATTTTTTTCTATGTATGAGTATAGTAGATTTTAGTTTTATGATTTAGTAAATTTCATGAGAATTTTCTAATATACACATTAATTTTTATATGGTATCATAGATATATTTATAGCAATTTCTACATGCTCTCAGAGCTAGATTCACATTTTAAACTAGTCATTGAAGTCCTCATATACATTGATCATTGAAGAAATAATGAGTTGTTAGGAGGTAGATTTATGGAGCCCTAGTTTAGGGAATATCTAGAAGACCCTATGTGCATACTTCTTAAAGGAGCTAGAAGGCTTCTAGTGGGAACATCAATGAGATAATTTTTACTGACACAAAAATGAGTTATGATCATTGATATTAGTAAATTGAGGAAAAATGATATTTCCCACAATGAGATCGAAACTCAAAGGGAGTCTAGCTTCAGAGGGAAAAACCTTATGGAAGTTAGTACCTCATGATCTGGGGAGATTAGACTTATTATTGTGGTAGTTGCAATAGTAGTGTGGAAGCAACAACAAAGTAGTAGCAACAACAATATGAGTAAATCATATTTTTCCATGCATACAACTATACCTCCAGGAGTGAGATGGGGTGATATACATCCTTAGTCCTAGAGTTACAAAATTTGGGAAGGTTCCATCGAGGCATTCTCCTGATTGATCATTACCTTACTATGGGGGCCCACAATATTCAGTAGTAGTAGGATAATTTCTAGTCAGATACTAAGTGAAAAGGAGTATTGATAGTAGAGTAGGAGACTTAGTAGCAGGGTTAGCAGTAGCACAAGCTTCCCAGTAGAAAGTTGCAAATAAAATTAATTTAGTTCTTTTGGATGCTTCTCAGTGGCAGATGTTGTAGTAGCAACAACAACATAGAGAATGTTACATGCAATAGATTCCACATGTGCAGGATAGGGGTGTGTGATGATACCTTTATTGTTGAGAGGGAGTGTTCAAAATGCAGCAAGAAAAATATAAATTTGATTTTTTCCTTAAATAAATTAAGGAAATTCAAAATTCCATATCAGTAGACATCTTGGAGGAGTTAACTGAGTTGACATAGCACTTATCACCTAGTTAAGTGTTAAAATATGCAACTGAAGTCAAATTAAAATTTGGATAGCTCACCCAATGGAGATAATGATTGAATTGAATTCCTCCTTTCAAGAGGACCAAAATTAACCTAAATATCACTCAAATCAGATAAGGGAAAGTATACTTATGAAGAAATGCCCAGTTGTGCACATTCTTTAAGGTCGACCCTAAAGCAAAGTGGACCACCTTGAAAG
Source organism: Pinus taeda (assembly GCA_000404065.3). Classification (NCBI taxonomy): domain Eukaryota; kingdom Viridiplantae; phylum Streptophyta; class Pinopsida; order Pinales; family Pinaceae; genus Pinus; species Pinus taeda. The sequence goes on along the minus strand of APFE031458242.1, from coordinate 16,831 downwards.
GATATAAATACAAATTCCCTCTACCTCATTTATTCACAATGATGAGAAACTCTTCTATCTTTGTTGTTGGATTGCATAGGTTTGAGCCACATCTGCGAAGCAATAAGTTCACTTTGAGGTGAAATTGAAGGGTCCAAATATCACGTTTTAGATATAGGGTTTTGGCTCATAGTCGCAGGAACAACACATGATGGATATGGCTGCAGTCACTCCCACATAGGCTCATGCATGTGACTAGAGCCCTACAATCATACAGACAACTCACTATGAATGTGACTGAGAATTATGGTTTCCACAGTCCATTTCTGACCTTAGTCTCTTGCTTTCTAGGCTTAAGGGAGTGACTAGACATCTATAGTCGATCACACAACTCCTCCTCCATGTGATCATGACCTAAAATATGAAATCTAGTCTTTCAAATATTTTTCTCAGTGACCATAGGATTCAATAGTTGACTATAGACAGTGACAGTTCATTACAGTCTCAAGAATCAGGTTTTTAAGCATATGCTTTGTTGGATTCACTTGTGGATTTTGTAGTTGTTTTTGATAGTTAGTTGTGTAGATGAAGATATGTATCATTTTAATCTCTTTTTCTCAATCATTTGATGACAATCTAAGAAGAATAATTTGCAATGGTTTTCCCCATAATGGGTTTTGCCCTCATCTCTGACCAATCCTGGTGTCTTAATGTGTGAATGTTTTTCTTCTATTATTCCTCAATGTTTTGCTGCATTGTTGACAATGATATTGTTCTTTCTACATATTTGCATATAATGATAAATAATGATGTAAATCTAAATAATGTTATGATGTTATGGGGTGAACTTAATGTGTTAATGAAGAAATTAAATTATCAAAGAAAGGAACAATATAACCCTAGGAAATTTGTGTATTAGGGTTTGATGGATATAATTAATTTAGGGTTTGAGAGAAACTATGGTTTACGGTAGAAATTTGAGATATTAAACCTTCCATGGTCCATGGTCATGTAGGCCTATTGTTGATAAAGTTGATTGAAGGCAACATTTTTATGTGGACAATGGACATTGATGGCTCTTGAAGGTTGGTTCAAGAAGGAGAGGATCACCTCTCATTGAAGATATGTATTTCTTGACTTATAATGATCCATTATGTCTTTACTTTTTTCTAGATTTATAGATCTGATTATTATTTTGATCATTACTTATACTTCCTGCATGTATATTTGAGTATTTGGATGTTTCTAACCTCCTTTATGAAATGTAATAAGAGGATCCTTCTTGAGGAAAGAAAATATAGACTTGGAAAAGGTAAAGAGGCACCTGATGAAAAAAATGACTAATTAATACAAGCTGCATATGTCAAATGAGAAAGGTGCACAAATATTTGAATATTACAAGGTATGCATTATATATTGTTTCAATGCTATGTTTTAGCTGTAATATTGAATGGCAAGGTAAGACCTAAGGTATGATGATAATGTCTCTTTCTCAAAATTTTCATGCATGCATATGAAAGTGATTTGGATTCATGGTTCTTATGATGAAATGATGCACTTGGTATTGAAAAAGTATCTTACTTCTTCATCATGATGAATTTCTTGACTCATATTCTATGAGGCTAATTAATGTTGATCTTTTATTTAGTGATATACTTTATGTTTGGCTAATATCTATCATCTTTTGATATCTTGATCCCGTGAAGAAGGCTAGCACCTTGAATATAATAGATGGTAATTTGATGTTATTAAAATTGTTTGTGAAAGTATGATAACCATGATGATAGAAGTGTAATAATGAGATTGATATTCATGATCTTTTATGTTTTGATGTGCTTAGTGATTGTGGCATATAGTAAAATCTGAATATGTTAACTTAAGGGGTTATGTGACAAAGAAGTAATGCATATGATTATGATTCTTGAAGTATGCTCCTATTAGCTATTTGACACTAACCCCTGATGAAAGATTGATGACATGATGAAGTAGATGACGATAACACGATATAACCATGATAAATATGTTATATAACCTAACGTTATGATCTAATAGGTTGTTTTATGCATGATAACTTTATAGATAGGTTAATGGCATGAATGAAGATGATTGAAGTGGATTCCCATTCAAAGGGAGAATCTATCCATAATATCCCTTCTCCTATTTTCATTTCCATTATATGTATATGATGCAGGAGCATTCAGCTCAACATCATTATTGTATTCTAGCAGACATAGGGGGTCTTGTGTTTCAAGGAAATTGGTTTCCTAAGTATTGAATTAATTAATTATTTAATGTTTTGAGTGATTTTAATGAGAATAGGAACTAATTGAATATTATGAGGCATAATTGTAAATGTTTTCGAATGTAGGAGAACATGAGAGATTTAGGATAGATTGAGTGATGACAGGATTGAGAATTGATTGTAAATCTCATATTAGGAGTTAGTTCATGATTTTGTGGATTTGAGAAAATCCTTAGGGATGAGAAAGAGATTTTAGGATTTTGTTGAGAAGCTTATGGATCTAAACCAGGAATTGGTTTTAGAATCCCTTTTTGTATAAATGTAAGCCTAAAAGGCATAGACAGGGTGGATAGAGAGAGAGAGAGAGAGTTAGACATTTAGCTAGTGTTTGTAAGCCTATAGGAAGATAATGAATAGAGGCCATTAAAGTAGAAAATTAGGCCAAGGAGAGACAGAAAGTCTTATATTGTAATTTCTTGTTCAAGTTGTATAAGTGTGTCGTTGAGTGTCGAATGGTGAATGAATGAATGAATTAGCATATTTTGTGTATAGAGAGTTGTAGGTGAAGTTCGTTGATTACACAAAGATGAAGATGATAAGGAGGATCATAATGGATCATTGAATTGATTAGAGGAATGAAAGCCAAATTTTAGGACGAAGCTCGTAGTGAAACAACCAAGGTATTAGAATCTTGAAGAAACCCAAAACCATAGTGGAACATTGAAGGAATGGCATAAAAACATAAGTAAACAGAGTAGTGGAGAAGTGAAGAGGTGATGTACCTCATCCGTTGGATCTAATAGATCAATGAGCCAGATCCAATTGTAGAGGAGACGAAGGAATATCACATCGATGGAAACCTTCTAGAGTTATTGGAACTGGCCCTTGAAACAATGCAATTGCGATCTTGTGATTAATCATCAACCTCAGATCTAGAGTCAGGATCCGTGGTCACAATTTAATTGTTTATCGCAAATCGAGAAGTCAAATGATAGTGGAGAGTGATATGGAAATGTTCTACATTGTGATATGCTGATAGCAATAAGCATCGATCAGATATCAAAGGAGGAGCAGTGTAATGAAAGGTTTAATATGGAGTGTAGACCCGATTATAAATATGAATGAGGGTGTATAATATTTGAGATCCATTACTATGGTTTGGAGTGGAATTTCTATGTATTTCCTTTGTATTTCGTTAAAGTGTTGTGCCGAGAGTTTTAAGGCTTAAGCATTATTTAAATGCTTCTGATAGTCGCATATCAGAGTTGGAGGGGTGATAGGAGTCCTTTGAGCATGGAGGACTGCGATGAGCGATTGCAGTAAAGGCAAGTTTTGGTAACTGTGCAAAGGCAAGGATTGGCGGAAAAGGTATGATTTATGAGGCTTTAAGTGTTATCTATTATAAAGGATTTAAAATATATTAAACCGCCGATAGAAGGGTTTTAATGGTTAAGTCAATTATGATCCAAAGTTCTAAAGTGGGATTGGATATGTGTGCAGACATAAAGTTTAATAAAGGTTAATGAGGGGTGATTGAGTCCCGATAGAAAGGATGGAGTTAATAAAGGCTAGCCTATTGTAATGAATTGGAACTGCATGAATTTTAATTTAAGGGGCCTTAGACATCACCATTAATGAAAATTTTACCTAGTAGGTCATATAAATTCCTGGGTGGAAAATGGTTAATGCATAGGTCATATATACATATTATGGGTAAAGCAGGGGTAACCCTGCATCATTTGGTATTAGAGCTAAAAAAATAAATTATGTGTGAAAGTTTCTTTGAAATAATTTAGAACAAAGACATGTGGAAAGTTGTGTATGCAGATAAGAGAGATCAGATTTTAATTTGATAGTTAAGCGACTAGGGTAAGATAAAAGACTGGTAAGAGGAATACTAATCTTGATATTTCGGCAGTTTGATAGAATGTTCAGATTTTGAGGAAAGTAGAGCAAGTGATTTATGGCCAATGAATCTGTATAATTGGAATTGTTAAATGTTTGAAATTGAAATTGGAGAAGAAGAGTTAAGTTCTTAGAGGCAGGTGAGTAAGAATTAAGAAGAAACTACAAAAACATAAAGAATCTACAATGATGTTTTGAAGAATGGAGAATCACTTGGATGTGAAGAGTGAATGGAGTTTGCTTGTGAAATCATGTAGGTATTGTTTTATTTAACTCTAACTTGAGTTTTGCTAGATAAAGAAATAGATTGAAGATTGATAGTTGCACCTAATGAAGTATCTCAGCAAAAGAAGATCATGTCTTAAGAGGTAATAATGAAGGAAACTGTTAAGGATTTCTGAGTGAAAGAAAACTCATCAAAGGAGAAATTTTTGCTAGTATTTAAGCTTTACCAAGGTAAAGCCGGAATATTGGAAGAAAGAATCAAATTCTAAATCTGATTAATAGTAGCTGAATATTGAGATTTTGTGCAGTGGAAGCATAAATATTTGCTGAAACAGATTTACAAAAATGGTGAGATGTTGAAGGTAGGTGAAGGTATGTAAGGCAGGCTTACCCTTGCAAATACACATAATATGTATACAGATACATAAATACATTGTCCCAGGGATTTAACTCTCTAAGGAGTCAAATCTTTAGACATGAATGGTTAAAGCCCTCTTACCTACAGTTCCTTTAAATTGGAACTCAATCAACCCACTTTAAACCCTCTATTGGAGATTTAAACAACTCTCAAGGATTTATATAAGATTATATTAATGTATTCCTTCTAATTTCTTCTATCATGACTTTGGATCTCATCTAAACCTTAATTAAACCTTTTTAAACCCATTGGCCACACACATACAGATATACACACATATAGATCACATAAAAACCTTCATTCGAGCAATTTCCTTATAAAACCCTTTACAAAGGGAAATGTATGCAAATCCTACCTTTTTCCGCCTTCTGTACAACTTCTGCACATATTCCAAGGCTATACCTCAATCGCAACCGTAATCGGGCTCTTCATGGATCATATATGCCTCATCACCCCTTCTCTTCAAATCTGTGATTATCAAAACACATATATTGCCCTTTTTACCTTAAAAACCTAACTAACATATATATTGGAAATAGACGAGGGAAAGGGATTTACAAAGGAAAACCCCCGCCGGAACGCATAAGCTAGAATTCAAATCTATTATACCCACGATGATAAATATCGTCAGGTCTGCCTTTGTCGCATATCGCATATCTCTGTACTTCGATAATCCTGAGGCCCGATTGTCGATAATCACTATCGATGATATCGCAACACCACTAAACAACACGCTAACCCTTGCGCCTCCAGCTTCTACTTCCTCCGATTGCGATTTGTGATAAGATCTTGACTGTCGATCAGATCTGCAATTCGATGGTTGAGATTAAGTCATGAAATCGCATATCACTCAACCTTAACGCTAGACTCCTTCCACTTCCATACGTTGATCCTATATCCTTATGGACCCAATAGGGATATAAACCATTCCCTATAATATTTCAATCTGGCACTTAATTTCGACTATGTTTTTCACCGTTTCTTAGTGTAATTGAGATTTCTGCTTACAGGAGTTAAATTTTATAATGACGCCATCGATATGATATTTCACCTTCCCGATTTGATATTAGCCATTGATCTTCCCAAATCTAACGGTTCTTGAACATCAATCTTCATTCCTTCACTCATTCCTTTTACTTAGAATTTATGCTTAGTCTTCATTTTTTCTCTTCTTTAAAGGTTTCGTCCCGCTGTTATTTTGCTGCACACTCTTTCTCTTCAACTTTGATTGGTCCTTCTAATGGATTCAACACCCCATCTCAATCCTCCTCTTTATGTATTCTTTGTGTGATCACTGCATTTCACCTATATATATATATATATATATATATATAGAGAGAGAGAGAGAGAGAGAGAGAGAATGATATAGTTCACTAATCTTCCAGCATTCGATGGTTACACTTTTCAATTTGGCATTAAATCCTTGTACACATATCTAAATCAATACATAATTACAAAGTAAGAGTCTCTATCTCTTCTAGGCCTGATCTTCTAGTTTAATGGCCTCTAATCTTCATCTACTCATAGGCTTAAAATAACTAAATATCTAACCCCTCTCTTAATGTCTCTGTTTCTAACCGCTCATCATGTCTTTTAGGCTTACATTTATACAAAGGGATTCTAAACCCAATTTTGGTGTAGATCCATAAACCACTCAATCAAATTCCTAAAATCTCTTTCTCATCCCTAGGTATTATCTTAAATCCACAAAATCATGAACTCAATCCTAATATAAGATTTACAATCTATTTTCAATCCTCTCATCACTCAACTATCCTAAATCTCTCATGTTCTCCTACATTTGAGAATATTTACAATAAAGGCTCACAATATTCAATTAATTCCTATTCTCATTAAAATCACTCAAAATATTAAATAAATACATTAGTTTAATGCTTAGGAATCCAACTCTCTTGAAACAAAAGGCCCTTATGTCTAATAGAATAAATTGATAATGTTGAGTTGGATGCTCCTGCATTAGACTCCCCATGTAAGAAAATTTATGACCACCTGGTCATAAGTCTAGATAATTGTTTCCTCCTAGATCCCAAACTTTATTTTGTAATCTGTCTTTGCTTGTCAAATTCTCTATTACTATTGTTGTTTGCTGCTATTCTCCAGGTCTCCATACCTTGTGTTGAAATGCTCCACTTGCTCTGCTTTCATAGTCTTCTTCCTTGCTATTATCTTCTTCTGAGACATGTCCACCGTTAACCTTCTTATTAGTTCTATTTCTCTATCCAATATATCCTCTATCTGTTGACTTTTTTCATCCCTTGTGTTATGCTCCTATACTAATAGGTGTCATATGTCATGATTGACTTGATGAGCTCTGTAATATGTTCATACCTTTCTTGTTGCAAAGGTTTTCCATATTTTCAAAAAATCAAGAAATTTAAAAAATGTAAAGAGAGTATACCCTAAAAGAAAAATCAAAGGGTAAAAAGAAATAAAGATGGTCAAAAAATGAGAAAAAATGAACCCCAAACAAAAATAGACTAGGAAAGTGTGTAAGTCTAAATGCCACTAATTTTTCATTTTCTGTAATAAAAATTTGTGTGCAGCTTGTCACTTATGCCACAATTCATGAATGATCAAATTGTTTAAACTTGGCTCATTCATTTTTCAATTTCATGCTGTAAAAATAGAGAATAAATATCTGACCAAATAGTGTAATCTTGGTAGATAGGTAGATAGGTAGAGTAAATAAAAAAGAGCTCAACAGTTTAATCTAAGCCCTTGGATGTAATAAGTGTAGATTTAGATAGATATAATTATGTAAAAGAAAAAGAAGATTTGATAAAGGTTTTCCAGTCTAAGTGCACCCAAATAAAAAAGGAAAAAATGCGAGGTTAAAGTAGGCAGGGTAGGTAGATGGTGTTGCAGAATGATACATGTGATGAATAATGTTTCTAAATGTGTTAATCTTTAATTTTTCATTTAAAAGCCAAGGCATGCATCACATTGAAGACATCACAAGCAAAGCAAAGTCACAATGATTAACTCCCCTTCTCATCTTCCCTAATTATTCACTAATTTCCCCTATGGACTAAGGCATTTGCTAAATTGGAGGGGCTCAGAGCATTTCTCTGACTTCTAGAGGGACCGGACCCTCGGCCCAATAATTTAGAAAGACTAAGTACTTAGAATAATCCATAAACCATGCATTTGATTTCATAAATTATTTTCCTAAGTAAAATCCTATTTTACTTAGGAACAATGCACAATATCACCTAAAAAACTCCTTTTTCCACTTTAAGCCTAAGTTTAAATGTATACCCGAAATGTTTTGACTTAGCACTTTCATTTCATTTATCATATTAATCTCTAACTTATATTATATAAATCCCACCCTATTTACCCTTTCCCGTATTATTTAAATACATAGAAAACCCCAAATTCTATATATTCCGCCCTTAGTTAATTATAACCATAAAATATAGTTAATTGGGATTAATTAGTTAATTAGTAATAGGGAATTAATTAACCCTCATGGTTAATTAAAATCCCCCCATCCAATCCCCAAGAACCCCGATATAGTTAATTCATTTTTAAATGTATCGGGCTCGCCCTCGTTATATCTCCAACACTTCAGAGCCCCATCATCTGCCCAATCACACCTCCCACATTCGATGTCTATTATCAGTATCACACACCCCTTTGTGACTGCACATTAACATGCGATCACAAAGTGGTTTTCGCACAACACCTTTGCCACACGTTGCTAAACCTTTGGAATCGCCAGCTCTTGACTCATTACCGCCCATCCCCAAAAGCGGTGCGATAAAAACTACTTACCACTTCCCATAAACGATAAAAAATGTAAAAACACCCCCACTGACATAACCTGTCACTGTCGTTAACCCACCAATATCAACCATTTACCCGTTTAAACACAAAAACCCTAGTTTTTCACATTTTCACCTAATTATGCAATAAAACCCCATATAACCCATCTGCGCCACCTGAAGCCTCTGTTAACTGATTCAAGCCTAGTTTACCTCCCAAAAATCACTCTGGACTCACTCCATAGACCTCTCAAGCTCAAATGAAACCATTTCGACCCTCCCTATCAACCTAATGTTTTCCTCACACTTTGTTTTTGTTATATGCCTAGGGGGGATAATATGGGGTACCAAGGGAGGTACCCAAGGTAATAATGTAATAATGGGATGGGCCATAGTAATAAATAATGTGGTTAACCCATATCATGTAAGGGACCACAAGTAGTTAGTAATAATGTTATGGGCCATGTATAGTTGATGGTATAGGGAACCATGGTAATGATCCATGGTATTGTATGTATGAGGCTTATATAGAGACTAGGACTCTACATGGAGAGATGTCAGGAATAGTTAAGGATTATGTATGTACAAGCATGGCTTTGGGAGTGTTCCTAGGGGGTAAATATGGGTACCAAGGAGTACCCAAGGTAATATTGTAATTTATGGATGGCCATAGTAATAAATAATGTGGTTAATCCATATCATGTAAGGGACCCGTAAGTAGTTTAGTAATAATGTTAATGGGCCCATGGTATTAGTTGGATGGTATGAGGGAACCATGGTAATGATCCATGGTATTGTATGTATGAGGCTTATATAGAGACTAGAGACTCTACATGGAGAGATGTCAAGGAATAGTTAAGGATTATTGTATGTACAAGCATATGGCTTGTGGAGTGTTCCTAGGGGGGATAATATGGGGTACCAAGGGAGGTACCCAAGGTAATAATGTAATAATGGGACGGTCCATAGTAATAAATAAGGTGGTTAACCCATATCATATAAGGGACCACAAGTAGTTAGTAATAATGTAATGGGCCCATGGTATTAGTTGGATGGTATGAGGGAACCATGGTAATGATCCATGGTATTGTATGTATGAGGCTTATATAGAAACTAGAGACTCTACATGGAGAGATGTCAAGGAATAGTCAAGGATTATTGTATGTACAAGCATATGGCTTGTGGAGTGTTCTCCTTCCTTAAAGAGTGAATGTATGGTGTTGCCCTACCTTAAGGGTTTGATAATAAAGAAGAATTTCTATCTTATTTCTTGGGTTTATTTCTATTGTCTTATATTTTCATATCGGAGTTATAACAAGTGGTATCAGAGCACTTTCTTGGGCAAAAAAGTGGAGAATTTTATCTATTCGGGGGTGGCGAGTTTGCAGATTAGATCTATATGTTTTGGTGCAATATCTGCAAAATATAATTGCAGATCTAGATTCCATGTGAAAAATTACCCGATTTCGGAAAAAAATTGGTCGAATCGGAGTTCAGATGAAGGAGATATCATTGATTTAAAAATTAATGGTGTTGTAGACAATTTTTCGGGGAAACAAAATTGCGGCGGAGATCTGGACATCCTGGTGCAAGATATGCAAAATCTAATTGTAGATTTGCATCCTATGTGAAAGGATACCCTATTTCAAAAAGAAAAATTGGTCGAATCAGAGTCCAGACGAGGGAGATATCGCTGATTTAAAATCAACTCTTTTTGCAGAAATTTTGGGGACAACGAAAGAGTTGCAGCGCAGATCTGAAATTCTAGTGCCTGGATCAGAATTTCTATCACATGGGTAGATGCAGAATGGTTGTTCCATTTCCAAAAACATGTCATAATAGGGATTCTGAGCAATATTGACTAAATTGTGATTTTTTTCAAAACCCTCTTCATGGCTTTTACAGGAAAAGATAATGGTCCTACTATTGAAGAATACATAAAAAAACACAAGTCATTATGAGCACATAATTGGAGAACTTTTGTAGTGTTTAATTTTGAAGATGAGGTAGCCACATGGTGGGGATTACTTAACCAAAAGAAGTGTTCCAACTTGCCCGATGAAGAATTTGAAAAATTATTTTTGGACAGATGGTCTCATGCCAGAAAACAAGATAAGGAGAAACATGTGGAGCTATTTCCTACTGGTATATCCTTATTATAGGTTCATGGATTGATTCAAAAGGAGAAGATCATTGTTTCTATAAATCCTAGTTGCAAGCATAATTTTATCAATGTTAACTTGGAAAACAAATTGCAAATTCCAGCGAAACACATTGAAAACACACAAGTGGATGATGAGGATGTTCAAGTGTACAAGGATTTGAAGGTTTCTATGGATAAGTATGTGTTGCATGGTGATTTTTATACTTCAGAGATGGATAATATGGATGTTGTTTTGGGATATTCTTGGATGGAATCTGTGGGTACTATCAATATTAATGTGCAGAAGAAATTCTTGAAACTCTGGTATAAAAAGAGGAAAATTACATTACAAGATATTTCCATCAATAAACAAGTAGAGTCCAAGGAGGCTGAAGCAGAAGATGTTCTAGGGACTAACATATCAGATGATGAGCTAGTGATGATCGACAATCAAACACAAATAGAGGTTGAAGCAGAAAAGATTACAGGTGCTAATACATCAGATGAGGGTTCAGTGGTTGAAGTAATATTAGAAGATAAGACACCACAGCAGACACCACAAAATGCACCAGATAATAGTCAGGCTCCAGTAAGGGGTGAATTAAAGAAAAAGATACTGTGGGTTAAAACTTCAACATATCATCACCCACATCACCATGCAAGACAACAACCATCAAGATGGAAACCAATTAGCCACAAGGACAACAACCCCCACATGACAGAAAGAAAGGAGCGAAGATCCACCTACTACACATCAACATAGAAGAGCTACCACGGTCAACTTCCATCTCAAGCAAGCGAGGCACCAGCGAGATCGAGGGTTCACCTTTCTCTTGGATGGCTAGATGCACGTGCATGGTATCAATGGACTACTCTTTTGAGTAGATCTTATTATTTGTGTTCTTCCCATGTTTCGGGGAAGAAACATGCTAAGGGTGGTGGAATTTTATATGCCTAGGGAGGATAATATGGGGTACCAAGGGAGGTACCCAAGGTAATAATGTAATATTGGGATGGGCCATAGTAATAAATAAGGTGGTTAACCCATATCATGTAAGGGACCACAAGTAGTTAGCAATAATGTAATGGACCCGTGGTATTAGTTGGATGGTATGAGGGAACCATGGTAATGATCCATGGTATTGTATGTATGAGGCTTATATAGAGATTAGAGACTCTACATGGAGAGATGTCAAGGAATAGTCATGGATTATTGTATTTACAAGCATATGGCTTGTGGAGTGTTCTCCTTCCTTAAAGAGTGAATGTATGGTGTTGCCCTACCTTAAGGGTTTGATAATAAAGAAGAATTTATATCTTATTTCTTGGGTTTATTTCTATTGTCTTATATTTTCATATCAGAGTTATAACAGTTTTGTTTTACATGTAATCAACAGACTGCACCCTTGGAGAAACAGTCCTAATACTAGTCATAAGACTTGTTTGCTATAAGATTGTTATCAAGCCTATTCAAATAGAGATGCAAAATAAAACACACAGCCGAAAGAAAAATAGAGGGAACATAGAAATAAAAGGATTTACTGTTGAAATAGACAATAAAAATCTAAAATATATATTGAAGGTAAAAGGACACAGTAAAGAGCAGTCAAAATGTATCAGGATTAAAGAGTATCAAATTGAAGACCAAGTCAAGTAAATCAACTATCATGAAGATAAATAGTAGGGAAGACAGTTACAATACAGAGCATACAAATTCATGTCAAAGTGAAGACAGATGAGAAATAGAGTTGTAAAAGAAAAAAGTAAAAAGTAAACAGTAAAAGTAAACATGGAGTCATTAAGGGTTAAACAAAGATGAAAACACTTTCACCCGCTACAATGAAGTTTATCCAAAGTAAAAGTGAAAAAGAGTTGAAATATATTCAAGGTTAAAAGATGAAACGAAGCAGAAATGGTACATTCTTCAGAAATTTCCTATTTAAGTCATAGTTTTGCAAAAACTCTTGTCGCCAATCCAAGAAGTATTTTACGAAACTAAAGGATTTTTTTGTTCTTGACGGGCCAGTCTACAAAAAATTCTCTCACTTTTTACACAGGTGTTACCAAGAAGGAGATAAGTGCATGTCTTCACAGCATATGTTTCAATGTGTGCAAAGTCTTGTTTTTGACATCTTTTTGTAGAGAATATTGTAAACAGTTGGAGCTGAATTTTGGGAAACTGACAGAGGTTTATCTCAAGAGAATTCTTATATACAATAACCTCTTTCCCTTTTTATATATCTATCACGGATGGAGATACACAAGTGTACCATTAGACCCTAAGTTTGCATAATTTCTGGGGCAAAATGCACAAAGAATGGATGCAGTTAGTGACTGGGATGCCTCATCATCAACTAAGAGTTGCTATCAAATTTGACCTTCTCTTCTTTGTCACCATGAATCCATAGAAGTAGTGCCAAATAGATTCATTACTTTTGAATGTCCTTTATTAAAGTTCTATTATTGTAAAACAGTTTGAGATATTTGTAAACTAATCTTGATATTTTTTCAAGATATTTTAGTTTAGAATTAGTATAAATACTTCTTCATCTGAAGTATTTGGTGTGGATTCTTAGACATTACTGTAATATTGATTATTTTGCAATAAAGTGTTGTTGGACCAACTTTGTATGGCTTGCTGGATAAAGAATTGATGCAAGGAACTTTCCACAGATTTCTTGAATTAAACACCGGATCAATAAGTTTCTCTATACTCTGTGTTTTAAATTTTTCATTGTTTTTTATATCATCTATGTTTCATATCTAAATGATAAATGGAAAAGAGTAATTCGAAATATGCTTGATTGCACTTTGTTTTCAATTGTTATTATTCTATATGTTTTCTATTGAATTAGGATAAATAGTGAAATCTTAATTGCTCATGTTTGTTAGTTCATTCATTTTGATTATTTATTAAAGAATACTTAACTGCTCTTTATTAGTAATCATTCAAGTTCCCTTTTCAAATAGGTTGGAGGATTCTTAACTGCCCTTCACCCATTTTTAAATCATTCCATTTATTCTAAGTCTTTATTTGTTCCTTGTTACCATCTTGCCCTATGAAACCATCCTTTGTTAAGAAGCCTAATCCAGTTAAGCCATTTTCTTTGACTCCATTAGCCCAATGTCCTAAACTAGTCAGTCCCACCCCTCTGCTATTGAATATCACCACCCAAACTTAAAGAAAACTCTTAAACTTCATAACTAGCCTAATATCTCTCAAAACAAAGCTAAAACTTAAGGAGAGAGCCCTCTCTAGATATAGATTGGCTAGATTCTGTATCTAAAAGCTAGTTTGTGGTTACCTCAGACCCATTTCCTCTTCCCAACAACTTCAAGGAAAATTTGAGTGATAACATAGTGGCGAATCCACTAGGGAATCGAATAATTTGTTTGTTACTATTGTTTAATTTATAAACTACAGAGGGAGCCTGAAGTTAGCCAGGTAGCCTTTGAACTACTCTTGCTTTGTGATTGCATAAGTAAATGAATGCTACTTTGGTCATCTCTAGTCTAGTTTATGGAGTGAAAATCTGGTTTCAAATTCTTGATCAATTCCTCTTATCAAATAAGTCTTTAAGAAAGTTCAAATCCCATATCTAAAGCCTCTTCAAGAGACTGTTGAAGTTGTATTGTCAGACCCATTTAGAGAAAAAACCAGAAATACACTTAGAAACCTAGCTTCAGAAAGGATTCATTACACCAAAGCTAATCCTGATCCAAATCCACCACCTATGTTTGAAAATCCTAATTTGATTCCTAGGATTCTTAGGAGACAAGAAAGCCAAGACAATTCTGCTAGTTCTCGACCTCTATATACATCAATATCCTGTCTTGTGATGTGGATTTACCTTGAGGATGAACCCTTCGATGAGTTTTCTAAAACCTCTTTATTTGTAACCTTTTCTGACGCCGGGTTAGCTCACACAGTTCATGACCCAATATTTATTGAAAACTTACAACTTGAAGTTGTCACTGCACATCTTGACAGACATTTGCAGAACTCCATTCAATCTAAGCTTACCTCTAAAGGAACACCAAACATTTCTGTGATCACTACAGCCTCTCCAAGTTCATCATCAGCACCTCAGACTTCCCAACCTTAAGCCACCCGTTCCACCCCTTCATCCACCACTCCAAGACAAATTCCAGCTGTTGTTTCAACCAAATCTACTACAATGGCAAATAGATATACTCCTCTAGTATTACCTACCAACCCAGGGGCTATACCCCAAGACTATCAAAGTAAAATCACTCCTTTTAATAGCTTTAGTACTTACATTGCACAACAACATACCAGAAAAATGATAGACTACTTTGAGATATATGAAATTGATACAGATGATGTCAGAATGAAAATATTTATTCAAAGTCCGACTAGAGATGTTAGGACTTGGTTTAGAGCCCTCCCTGCAAAAAATATCAATGACCTACAAGCGTTTTATATGCCATTCTTGAATAGATGGGAAAAGAAGAAAGATCCTCTCCAGCTTTTATCAAAATATGAAAACTTGAAGAGAGGAACACAAGAAATTGTGCAAGATCACTACACTAGGTTCAATAATGTTTACAATGATATTCCTAAAAACCTCAGACCTCCTCCAGATTTAGCATTGATCAAATTGCTTGATGGATTTGATTCTAATATGGCATACCAACTTAGGGAAGGAGCTCCTTGAATCTTAGAAGATGTGCAAAGTATAGTTGTCAGTGTTGAAGCCAACCTAATATCCAAATGATCTAAAGCTAGAAGTGAAAGGAGGATGCCTTTGAAAGAAGAACCTTTGGCATTTGAACAAAAATTAGATGCTATTATTAAAGGAATGGATAGGCTAGGAGATAAAGTAGAAACAATCAAGAGTAAATCCCCTTGGGATGGTCAACCAAGCAATACTGGGAGAAATCCAAATTTCAGGAAAAACCAAAACCAGAACACTAGAAAGACTGGGCCTGACCAAAATATTAGGCCCCCATTCTAGGAAAATTATGCTAAAGCCTCAACTTCTGATGAACTGACAAAAGATAGTCAAATAAATTTAATGGGACTCAACAATGAACAACAAGTTTTCTTGACCCAAGAGGATCAAGAAGCTCACATTCTTAAACAGTTCCAAACTCAGTCCCGTGAATCATTTGACTTTATGGAGGGATATGATATAGACATTTATGAAGTCCACAAGCAATATAATACGAGGAGCAAAAGAATTGATGTCCCTGAAACCAACATACAGAAAGATACAAAACAACCCAACAAAGTTAAGACTAATACCACCCTTGTACATATTCTTTCTAGAAGAGACCCTAACCTTGCTAACCCAATTATTGAAGATGTATCCGATAATCAAACCAATAATAGACAGCTCTCCACTTCTATTCCTTCCAAAGGAAACATGGAAGAACCTTTAGAAGTTAATTTGGAAACAACTTCGGCTCATAACCCTACTCCTGAAAAGGAGAAAAACACAGAAAATATAGCAGATAAAGAGAATCCAGCTGTCTGAATAAGAACTCAGACTGAAAAAACCTTTTAATCTTGAGACTGAAGTAGGCAAATTAAAAATAGTTGTTCCATTGTCTGAATTAGCTAAACATGATGTCTACAGAAGCCAAACTAATAGATCACTCAAAATTTCTATGAATGAAGACTCAGTAAATGTTTTGGAGGACCAACCTGAATTGATCTTTGGCCCCGAAGTGAATGGGAAACCAATAGATGGAGGAATTCCGCCTTTCTATGTAAGTTTGAACATACATGATAAAATACTTCATAATGCCATGTTCGATTCTGGTGCATCTCATAACTTAATGCCTAAGTCTGTAATGGAGAAATTAGACCTAGACATCACCAGGCCGTACAAAGACCTTTTTTCTTTTGATTCAAGTCAGGTGAGATGTTTAGGATTGATTAAAGGCTTGTGTGTATCGCTAGTTCAATATCTTGCCAAAACAATCTTAATGGACATAGTAGTAGCAGATATTCCACCAAAGTATGGCATGCTATTATCCAGATCTTAGGGTGTAAAGCTCCAAGGATATCTACAATTGGACATGTCTTATGCTACTATTTCAGTGTTTGGTCAACCTAAGAAACTATACAAAGAAACCTTAATGAAATATGTGGTAAGTAGTCA
>APFE031458240.1:0-29967 GCA_000404065.3 Pinus taeda | reverse complement strand
TTCTTTAGAGCACTATTAGGACAATAATCGTTTGACTTTATCATTTTTCAGTACAAGGCACGATCCATGTAAGTGCCCCATGTAGTGCCAACTTACGAGATCACTAACTTTAAAACTATCATGCAATTGGCCAATAGAAGCGACACTTGCTTTGCCAGAATTTATTCCACTGTAACTTCATTTAATTTGCTTGTTAATCTATCTTTGTGGTAATGACCCTAACCAAAGCCACGCATAAATCTTAAGAATCGCAGGACATTAAAAACAAGATTACTCTCAATTAACTTGTGGCCTATCTTTAATCACTTTTCCCATCTTAGTTTTTAACCTTTTAGTGTCTCCGAAAACTAGGTGGCAACTCCAATTGCCTTCCGAGTGTTCAAGCCTGGCCCTTTTTTATTGGCGGGTTGTGTGGTACTTGTGCTAATTTCGAGAGTTACCGGAGCTGAGGTTATATGGTGGTAAAATGTCAACGCAGAGAGCGGTACACATGGAACGGAGATTGCAATACGATAAATGCAACCTCCCCATGTTAAAACAGAGAAAAATATGTAGTTAGTTGAGTATTGTTACCAGGAAAGCGAAGATTGTTGGTGGTTGCAGTTTTCCTTTGTGAGGGTTCGTGCAAATGCTTTAGTGGCGTAGCATAAGATAGGATGGAGCGTCGTCATTGATACACAAAACATATAAACACTAGTAATATTTATGATCCATATTATAAAATATAAGTAACTTGCCCGAGCAGCAGCTAGAGCTGTATGCACTATATTTGCAGAAGTTTACCGCGTGAGGATAATGAGTTTTGAATGGGATATTGGATAATTATGAATATTTCCTTGGTTAGAAGTTAGCTGAGTAAGTCATTGTGCGAAGTTAATTGGATGAGGAAAATGAATTTTGAATGGGATAGTGGATGTTAATGAATATTGTTTTGGTGAGAAGTGAGTCGAGGAAGTCATTCTGCTGAGGTTGATTTTTTCAGAAATATTTGAAGAATAAATTTATAGAACAAAGATTTGGATATTATATAATTTTGCTTTTGTGATGTTTCTTTTTTAAGAAAATCATTACTATCAAAGGGGCTGGAAATGATGTCTCATGGTAGTGAATGTCTCGTCATAGCTTTACCATGGTTGGATGAGAAAATCAAGAGAGCAGAATTCCAACTCCCAACTGTTCTTAACATGTTTGCCTCATCGAATCAAATCCTTAGCTAAATAGAGAATGTAAAGTATAAATTTGAGGTGGCTAGAAGCTAGGGAAATGGGCATATAATGTAGAAAGATCCAAAATAGCAAGTGTGTAATAATTGAATAATAAAAAATGGATAAGTAAATACGCTAATATGAGAGGAAATCAAAATAATGAAACAAGATGGAATATTAACGAAATCGTTACCTAGAGATGTTTGAGTATTTTCATAAAGACCGACAATTTCTTAAAAAATATGATTGATAGAATTCAATACCAATCATTGAAAGAGTACCAATCATTGAAAGAGACTTAGAGTAGGATGGCCTTTTTTTCCTAAAAGAATTGTATGGAAAGCATACTTTTTAGATTGTGCCGAATGTTTGACAAATTACATAATTTTAAATAATTCTTAGTACTAGTTTTTGTCATAAAAAATGAAAATCACGTGAATCTCTAATACAATAAACGAATTGTTGTTGAGTTTTTTTACATTCTCCAAATGCAACTTATCAAATGTATTCCTGACACGAATGTGATCTTAAAACAAAATTATGTTTCAGAGTGTATACATATAGTCCAAGATGAAGCGCATCTACTTAATTTCACAATAAGTAATTTATTTGAACCCTATCACCGAAAAATACATCACTTCTATTCCAACTAACAGATTCCAACTAACAGATTCTTATTTAATGTCTTTGGGTTTGTGTCATGAATATATGGGTTTATGTCATGAATTTATGGATAAAGGAAAAAGAAGGAGAAATAGAAAAAGCACCTTTTTATTTTTGGATGGATGAGATCTCATGGAAGAGAGTGAGCAACCAGAAGCAAGGTTGGTAAAAATAATGAAAATTCATGAAAAAGAAAAATAAATTAATTTGAAGGTAAAATTTGCATGCATTTAATAATTCATTTTATTATTTTAAATAAAAAATTTAATAACAAGTATTTAAAAAATATTAAATGGTTATATAAAAAATTAATAATATATTTCTTAGAGAATTTTTTCGGATTGAGATCTCATAGGATTTTTGGGGCCTATCTCAATCAGAAAAGTTCTCTCTCTAAACATTATGGATCACATAAGTCTTCAAAAATATATTTCTTTTTAAACTTAATAAATTATAGCTAAATAAATTAAAAAAAAAAATTATGACTTAAATTAATGGAAAAGTATCTACTTATTTTAATTTCTTTTAAAAACATTATTACAAAAATAATATTATAAAAATAACTTTTATCAATATATAAAGAATACAAACAATGTTATCTATTGAATTTTGGTTGTCATTGATGTCAACCCAAGCAACACTAGAATATTCCCCGCCTTTGTTGACTAAAATGACATGGCAATTCATGGTTTTTTGAAACAAGACCACCTTTATTGGATTCTCTTCGTCTTGCTAATTCCGACGGTATATGATACGTCACGAGAGCTACAAAGTGTAAGAGATGAAGCCCCCATCTTGCTAATTCCGACGATATATGATATGCTAATTTCGACAGTATATTATATGCCACGAGAGCTACAAAGTGTAAGAGATGAAGCCCCCATATTGAAGGTCAAAACCCGAAATAAGGTGACATGACAACTTATTATTGATTCGTGGGCTTAAAAGAAATTTATTAAATTAATGTTTGCTCCAAACTATGAGATTTGAAATTTGAATTCCGTTTTCCATCCTTCATTAAAGTCAACCTAAGGTTAAGAATCATTTTGGCTCCAAAAGAATTTGAATTTTAAAATTCAAAATAGCCTTCTAAGTCAAGTTGGCCTCATTTAGTTTTTTGGTCCCAAATGAAAAAAATAATTTTAATTTTAATTTTATTTTCCCTTCGAAAATTGCTAGTCAACTCCCTCAATAATGTCTTCTAAAAAACTTTAAGGGCTATTATTTTCCTCATCAAACACAGATCTAAAGTTTAGAAATCCTTGCGGCCAGGAGTAGTCAAAGCATATCTTAAGGAGTGGTCGAAGTTCTGAGTTTGGTTTGGGCTTAATGTTTATCTGTCTACCATGGGTATACGTTGGGTTGCTTCTCTGTTGCGGGTGGAATGGCTCTTTTGATTTTTGGTAAAATTCAGAGTTTTTGTGGTGTAAGTTTGACCTCAGATGTTTAAGCTAAATCCGGCCATGTTCTTGCACCGAACCTAATTGTAGCTCTTAAAGACCGACAATTTCTTAAAAAGTATGATTGATAGAATTCAATACCAATCATTGAAAGAGGCTTAGAGTAGGATGGCCTTTTTTTCCTAAAAGAATTGTATGGAAAACATACTTTTTAGATTGTGCCGAATGTTTGACAAATTACATGATTTTAAATCACTCTTAGTACTAGTTTTTGTCATAAAAAATGGAAATCACGTGAATCTCTAATACAATAAACGAATAAACGAATTGTTGTTGAGTTTTTTTACATTCTCCCAATGCAACTTTTTTTCCAGGTCAGAAAAAGCTATATATAATTTATATAAGAGATTCTCCAAATGCAATTTATCAAATGTATTCCTGACACGAATGTGATGTTAAAACAAAATTATGTGTCAGATTGTATACATATAGTCCAAGATGAAGCGCATCTACTTAATTTCACAATAAGTAATTTATTTGAACCCTATCACCGAAAAATACATCACTTCTTCCAACTAACAGATTCTTATTTAATGTTTTTGGGTTTGTGATTCTTATTTAATGTTTTTGGGTTTGTGTCATGAATATATGGGTTTATGTGATGAATTTATGGATAAAGGAAAAAGAAGGAGAAATAGAAAAATCACCTTTTTATTTTTGGATGGATGGGATCTCATGGAAGAGAGTGAGATCCCTTTCATAAAAAAAGAAAAATAAATTAATTTGAAGGTAAAATTTGCATGCATTTAATAATTATTTTATTATTTTAAATAAAAAATTTAATAAAAAGTATTTAAAAAATATTAAATGGTTATATAAAAAATTAATAATATATTTCTTAGAGAATTTTTTCGGATTGAGATCACATAGGATTTTTGGGGCCTATCTCAATCAGAAAAGTTTTCTTAAACATTATGGATAACATAAGTCTTTAGAAATATATTTCTTTTTAAACTTAAAAAATTATAGCTAAATAAATTTAAAAAAAAATTATGACTTAAATTAATGGAAAAGTATCTACTCATTTTAATTTCTTTTAAAAACATTATCACAAAAATAATATTATAAAAATAACTTTTATCAATATATAAAGAATACAAACAATGTTATCTATTAAATTTTGGTTGTCATTGATGTCAACCAAGCAACACTAGAATATTCCCCGCCTTTGTTGACTAAAATGCATGGCAATTCATGGTTTTTTTAAACAAGACCACCTTTATTGGATTCTCCTCGTCTTGCTAATTTCGACGGTATATGATATGCTAATTTTGACGGTATATGATACGTCACGAGAACTACAAAGTGTAAGAGATCAAGCCCCCATCTTGCTAATTCCAACCGTATATGATATGCTAATTTCGACGATATATGATACGTCATGAGAGCTACAAAGTGTAAGAGATGAAGCCCCCATCTTGAAGGTCAAAACCCGAATTAAGGTGACATGACAACTTATTATTGATTTGTGGGCTTAAAACAAATTTATTAAATTAATGTTTGCTCCAAACTATGAAATTTGAAATTTTAATTCCATTTTCCATCTTCATTAAAGTCAATCTAAAGTTAAGAATACTTTTAGCTCCAAAATAATTTTAATTTTAAAATTAAAAGTTGGCCTCATTTAATTTTTTTGTCCCAAATGAAAAAATAATTTTAATTTTAATTTTATTTTCCCTTCGAAAATTGCTAGTCATCTCCCTGAATAATGTCTTCTAAAAAACTTTAAGGGCTATTATTTTCCTCATCAAACACAGATCTAAAGTTTAGAAATCCTTGCGGCCAGGAGTAGTCGAAGCATATCTTAAGGAGTGGTCGAAGTTCTTAGTTTGGTTTGGGCTTAACGTTTATCTGTCTACCATGGGTATACGTTGGGTTCCTTCTCTGTTGCAGGTGGAATGGCTCTTTTGATTTTGGGTAAAATTCAGAGTTTTTGTGGTGTAAGTTTGACCTCAGATGTTTAAGCTAAATCCGGCCATGTTCTTGCACCGAACCTAATTGTAGCTTATTAAAATTCCATTGCAAAACTCATAGAAATCCGCACGTCTGAAAGGGATTCGCTGTCTGGCTGTAAAGCAATCCAAGAATAGTATACCTTCAAAGCTTTGTTGTTGGTTAAGGGACATTCCGCCACTCTCGAAGGTCATTTATTCAATTGTCTTCGAACAGAGTGGTAAGAATCCGAGCCTCTGAGGCACTTATGTGATAACAATTCGACACTATTTAGGGCTCAATTCAGTGAAGACCCAAGCTTTGTTTGAAGGGGATATAGGTCGGCTATAAATATGTGATCAATTTGAGTTCTAGAGAAACGTTGGCCTAACAATTCGACACTTTTTAGGGCTCAATTCAGTGAAGACCCGAGCTTCGTTTGAAGGGGATATAGGTGGGCTACAAATATGTGATCAATCTGAGTTCTAGAGAAATGTTGGCCCATGACTTCTTGATGATCAATTGGTGCCATCCGCACTCTTCTAAAGTGCAATCTTTTCCAAAGTTATAACCATGAATTGGGTCGTCTCTTAAATCCCCTTCGAGCCTTGTATACTTTATGGAAGTTGAAAATCAAGTTAAGGCAGAGGTTGTTTGAATGCATTTTTTTAAGCCGCCTTCTGCACAAAAATAGTTTCTTACAATGGTCATTAAGCAGAATTTAAGACGGATCTGGAGGTTCCCTCTATTTTAATTACTGAACTTTAATTGGCTGAATTTTGTCACTGTTTCAAAGCTGATCTGGTGTGAAATTTCAAGCAAGTATTCTCATGCCCTAACCAGTGATTTAAGAGTTAATTCAACACTTATGCTTGGATCAACGTACATGTGGTTTTAATCTAGTTCTTGTAATATCATTGAAAGCACTATTCAAAGGGTTTGTAATATCATTGAAAGCACTATTCAAAGGGTTTGTAATTGATGATTGTTTGCCTTACAAGTTTGATCATTGGTGGAACTTGCCTTACAAGTTTGATCATTGGTGGAACAATTCAGTTTGACCAGAATTGCATTGGCAACATCTTTAGTTAACTTCAGAAGGCATGAGAAGTACATGAACTCTTATTCAGTCTACTAGTCACATCACTTTGTAGAAAATTTTGTAAGTATGGTTTGGGTAGTAGTATGGGTTTTACTGTTGAAGTAGTCTTGTTTGGTATTGTTTTGCAGAAGTTTGATTTTGTAAGTGAGCTATTATCCTTGGTACGGGAGCCAACAGTTGTTTGCATATTCTATTATCATTTTCAAGGTGGTTGGGTGGTGCAAGGCAGGTGATTGACGTAACCTTGAAGTTGTAGCATGAAAACACTTTAGGGTGGCAGGGTGATGTTAGGGAAAGTTGGAGCATCCTTCCAGTTGGAGTTGAAACATATTATGTACTCATAAATGGAGTTGAAACATATTACGTACTCATAAATTATTAAGAAAATTTTTTGTAGATTTTTTACTGGAAGGATTTTTATTTACTGGAAGGATTTCCAACATTATCTAATATAAAGAAAACAAAAAATATTTAATGATTCTTCATTTAAAAATAATATATAATGATTTTAGAGTACATAAATATATTTTAAAACAAAAAGTAACTAACAAAATATAATTTTTTTTTTAAAAATGAAATGATTTTATATTTTCTTTATATTCTATATTTCACATGATAATAAAATTAAATAAAAACAAAAAAATGTAACACATTCCATTTCATTGTTACTAAGAAAAAAATTGTAAATGCTGCATATATACATATATATATATATATACCCTTCATTACATTCCTCATAAGTTGCATTTGTTTTAATCAATGTATTTATGTGTGTCGTAAGTTTGATTTGTTTTGATCAACATATTTATGTGTTAAGCTTTACTTGGAATATATTTTAAAATGAGAAACCGTTTGTCCTAGTGAAGCTTTATTATAGAATCCTCTATGATACTTAATGTTAAGGTTTCAAATTAACTTGAAATTTATTTAGTTTTTTTTCCCTTGTTTTTCTACCCATACTTTAGATTGTATTTTAAAATTAGAAACTAGGTTTTTTTAAAGACTTTTCAAAAAGTTTAAATAAAAACATGCATCTACAGAATCTACACAAAGGGTTGTAAGCTATACCATCACTTTCACAATTAAATCTTGATCTTCAAGCCATTTGAATGTATCACATGAGAAAATTCACATAAAATCCAACAATTACAAAAAAAGACTTCACAACTAAAATAAAATCAAACATATAAACTATTAATGAAAAACCAACCATATAAACTAATGAAATGCAAGTGAAATATGATGGTAGGTCTCTGCAGTTTGGCATCAAGATCCACATAATTATTATGTTTAAGGTGGTATCAAGAAATTGTATTATCAAGATTCACATAATTATGTTTAAAGTGGTATCAAGAAATTGTATTCAATGGTAATTACTAAATAAAAAGGGTCACAGATAATCCTAATTCTTAGATTTATGTTGAGATAATCCTAATTCTTAGATTTATGTTGTCTATATATATATATATATATATATTTTCTGGGTCTTCATCAAAACAAAAATCTATGGTGAAAAACCCTAGAAAAGTGATAATTT
Source organism: Pinus taeda (assembly GCA_000404065.3). Lineage (NCBI taxonomy): Eukaryota > Viridiplantae > Streptophyta > Pinopsida > Pinales > Pinaceae > Pinus > Pinus taeda. The sequence goes on along the minus strand of APFE031458240.1, from coordinate 22,068 downwards.
TTAGATATAACTGTAATTGAATCCAAAATGTTCTGAAAATCCCAACTCAACTTTGGTTGGATCAACTACATTAAAGATATATATCCTTTGTGCAAAAAATACAAGGAATAAATATGAAGCAAAAAGGCATTTAATGTAGAGAAATCTAAACATTTCATAGAAATTTAATGTCTATTTTTTTTAAATATTAATATTGTATAAAAAATTACTGTGTTCAATGGTAATCCAGTATAAGAATTGGTTGAATTGAATACATTATTTTACACCACAAATACGGTTAATGAGATTAGAAAACACTTTATTTATATGAGTTAATGTCTAAAGAGAAATTTTAAAAAATATTAATATTGTAGAAAAAAATTATTGTGTTCAATAGTAATCCAGTATAAGAATTGGTTAAATTGAATAGATTATTTTATACCATAAATACGGTTAATGAAATTAGAAAACACTTTATTTATATGGTGATACTCTTGAAAATAATCCATAAGAATAATTTTCTCCCTTCCTTTATTATTGAATGACCCAAATTCTAAATTTGTATATGACCAACTTATTATATAGAAATTAAACTTCCTTTATTATTGAATGACCCAAATTCTAAATTTGTATATGACCAACTTATTATATAGAAATTAAACTTAATGTATTTGGCAACATGTATAAAACTGTTTTAAACCATTACAATTATGGGGAAATAAAAATAAAATTTATGATGAGCAACTGGCTTAAAAATAATTGGAAAACCAAAATAAAATTATCAAATATATTAAAATAAAATTAGAAAATTCTATTACTATTTTTAACCCATCTTCAAAACTCAAACTCGGGATGGACAAATTGAAACTATCTATTTTTCTGGGAAAAAAAAATTAAAATAATAAAGAAAACCAAAAAAATGAAAGTAATGTGATCCATCCTTTCTCGAACTCAGAGAATCTAAACCATACGAAAGAAAACATGAAGGCTTATTTCTAAGCGGGAAAACGTAAAGAATCTAACCATACGAAACGAAAGAAAACATGAAGGGTTATTTCTAAGCGGGAAAACGTAAAGAATCGATTACGATTTCTCTTTCTCTTTCCAGAATACCTTGAGCTAGGGATTTAAAAAAGTAAAATAATCAAAATTATAAAGTGAAGGATTTCAAGAGTGATCAGAGAGAAAGAAATGAGGTGCAAACAGGGCAGCTCAAATTCAAAGCACACAGATAGGCATGATACATGGATTTCATTTATTCATTTTTCGTCTTTCTAAGAATATGAACCAGACGAATTAATTTACATTTACAGTCCGAAAACTTCAACAAATTTAATCTGTTTCTTTATTTATTGAAACCAAAAAAAACCAGGAAGTAAATAAATATGTTCGTTCTTTCTAGAAACCAGAGAGGCAATAACGCATAAAGGATTGTACATACTGATACAGCCAAGCAAACATAAACAAATCTATTACTTCTCAAAGCCAGAGGAAACATTGTACCTGAATTAGAACATCAAGGGAAATCCAACTTATTACGTCTCAAAGCCAGAGGAAACATTGTACCTGAAGTAGAACATCAAGGGAAATCCAACACCAATTCCAATTGTTCCATCGCAGCCCCTGCTTCCATCGTAACTTGTTTGGCCTGTCGGAAATCACAGGATCGAAGTCAAAACTTTTTTTCTTGCAAGATCTTGGCAAATTGCAATCAAATTAAGAAAGGGAAAGAAACGTAGAGATAAATATATAATATGTAATACAACTATATATTTGGCTTGATCTTCCTCCCTCGTTAAATTGAAATAGATATGTTCTTTCTTTCTCGAAACCATTGCAATCAAAGTAAGAAAGGGAAAGAAACGCAGAGATAAATATATAATATGTAATACAACTATATATTTGGCTTGATCTTCCTCACTCGTTAAATTGAAATAGATATGTTCTTTCTTTCTCGAAACCAGAGGCAAGAAAACATAAAAGGATTGTTTATACAGCCAAGAAAACATAAAAGGATTGTTTATACAGCCAAGAAAACATAAACAGATCTATTACTTCTCAAAGCCAGAGGAAACATTGTACCTGAAGTAAAACTTCAAGGGAAATCCAACAGCAATTCCAGTTATTTCATCCATCGTAAGCTGTTTGGCCTGTCGGAAATCACAAGATCGAATTCAAAACTTATTTCCTTGTATGATCTTGATTGGCAAATTGCAATCAAAGAAAGAAAGGAAAAGAAACGCAAAGATCAGTATAACTAATGTGATGTAATATTGCAAATCCACATAATATCCTACTTGATCTTCCTCCCTCTCTAGATTGAAATCAAATTTAATTCCAATCCACACTTACAATCAATATTTCAATATTATTGACACAAATTCACAGAATACTACGCCATCAAAGTATCTTCAGCTTGATCTTCCTCCCTCCTTAAATTGAAATCAAATTTAATTCCAGTCCACACTTACAATCACCGCTGATGTAGATCACTTCCAGGCTCCATGAATTCACAGAATGCTACGCCATCAAAGTCTCTTCAGCTGAGAGTTATCTGTCTCTTTCTCATAGACGAACATCCACCGACATGCACATAACAATAATTGAAACAACATTTCCACATAAACAGAAGGCAACATAAAGGCAAACAAAACAACATTCCAAACCCATATAAACAGAAGGCAACATAAAGATAAACCGAAAAACAAAGAGAAGGCAACATAAAGGCAAACAAAACAACATTCCAAACCCATATAAACAGAAGGCAACATAAAGATAAACCGAAAAACAAAGAGGAGAGCTCCAAAGACCACACAACAACATCGAGAGAGAGAGAGCACAGAGAGCCGAGAATGCACTGCAGGGAGAGGAAATATGTTATTATATATTGCATACAAAAGCTAAGTTCGTCTTTAATGCTTTAACGATCAAAATCTCTCCACCGTCGGATCCTGTGGTAACCCTTGGATCCCTTGGATCTCTGTTCATCAATTAACTTAGCGGTTGAAGGTGATTGAAATGCTTTTTATCACACGCAGAACAGCGAGAATCCAAAGGGCAAAGGATATTTGAAATTTATAAAAACTAAATATCTTCAACAACTTTTTCAAATTCAAAATTCAACTCCACTCGTCAAAAAAGTTCTCCCAATTTGTTTCGGGAAAGTTATAATTAACACAATTGAATATAATTTTAATTTAAATAAAGATTAAATTATAACAAGTATTATGTACACCTGATCTAGAAGCATTGTTTTTCGATGAAGAGTTATGTACTTTTGTTTTATATTGAAAATCAAATATGATATATTTTAGCTTTTTATTTTAACTACAGTTATATATTTTAATTTTATATGCAGATAATGTGTTACAAAATGGTCAACAAAACAAATTAAATCTTGTTTAATAAATTTATAATCAAATATCTTTAAGGCATTTACTTAGGTAAGTTTCTAATAACTTTAAAAAATATTTAATTTAGAAATATATAAAATAATATAAATAAACATATGTATTATTTTTAATTGATTATTTTTCATCATTTTATATATTTATTTTGAAAATATAGTGTATTTATAGATTAATTTAAAATTTATAAACAAACGAAGCATAATGTAAATATTCATGAAAATACAATGCAACTTAGCTAACTAAGAGACAAACACAAATAGAAATGGACATGATCAAGAAATGAGAAGCATGAATCATTTATTTCCAATGAACTGATGACAAATAGGTCTACAAAGAGACACAAAGGAAGATGCTATGAACAATGAGCCTTTAGCAATCCTCAATGGAAGTCCCCTTTTCCTTCCCCTTCTAAGATCTCTCTTCCTATGAGAAGTGATGATCCAATTCTAATGTCAAGTTCTCACTGAAGATAGGTGTTGAGAAATCTAAAGGGAAATGATTAGAGTGATTTCTCTTTCTTTGATAATTGATTGTGATGTCTTTTTACTTATCTTACTTATTCGCTTCACTTATTAGTATTATTATTATGTTTGTGTATCATCAAACAACTACAAAAAACAAGAAGAACAAGAACATAGAGAGCAATACCCTCAAAGACCAAGTCCAACCTTTCCAGATGATGTGCTTTCCTTGTTCAAGTCAAACCCATTCAAATCTCTTCCAGTAGCACAACTTCGACTTCAAACTGTAGAATTTCAGCCTCCACTGCAGACCTGAAATTTTTGGCCCTCCTGCAGTTGTTGTTGCCACATGTGTGAACTTATTTTAGCCTCCCAGGACTTCCTTAGACCTTCGCTTGGCTTTTTCTGACTTTTGGAGCTTGAGGATGGATTCTTGTGACCTTCATTTAACCTTCTCGCCTTCTCTTCTTCAAGATCAAACTTGTAGAGGAAAACCCTAGATCTACTTCATAAACCCTAACCTTCGTTCGCACATGTGAGAGAGAAATAGCCCAAAACCAAGTCTTCTTTGTCCTCTTCCTTCTTCGCTGCCTTCTTCCTCTACTTCCTTCACTTTTATGAGTGATAGATGAATGTACTCCAAGGAGGTCAATTTTCCTCCTTTATATAGACTTCTCAAAGGTGGACGACTCCTCAAATTAGGCCAACTTGCCATCTGCCAGGCCAACTTGATCTTGGAGGGTATTTTGACACTTTTAAAGACAACAATAATTTTATTTACAAGTTACAATGTGCCCGAAGGGGTCTTCAACTTATGACAATGAATATTTTGACTTCTTGACCTAGGAAAAACTATAGAAGCACTCAATGGGTGCTTGACCTTCAAAATAAAAGACCTTGAGCATGAAACCCATGCTCTAATAATAATAATAATAATAATAATAATAATTTTCTTTCATTTTACATTTTACAAGAATCAAAAGTACATTTCATATTTATGAAGACCGAACTTAGTTACACATTTTTCAACATTCCCTCTTAACTATGGAGGTATTCATAAATGGTACATGGACATTCTCAATATGAAGATATCTCATAAGAAGAGTCAGATTGGTAACCTATATGTTTAGCATCATAACAAACAACATTATCATATAGAAAGGCCTTGACTAACAACTCTATCTCTCCACAAGGTCAGAGCATAATGTTGGTGAGACCAATCATTTATAGACACCATCATCATTATCTCTCAAGGTACATACCCCACCCGTGTGTTCACAAAGTATGAACTTCCTTGGACTATTCTTATCTTTGATAACTAGTCCTTAAAGAATATCAGTCCACGATTACTCTCATCTTGGATTCCCTACCTCATCTTCAAAGAGTATCATATGCCAGATTTCTTACCCAATCCTCCATTATGTCTTTCCAAGTGAAGACAAGAATGATGTGCCTATCTCTCCCTCTCAACTAGGGATGATACATTAACCAAACCAAGCTTGCTTCTCAAATACACAATCTTCTTACTAGGAAGATATGTTTTTCAATATGTTAGCTACTTTCTCATCGATGGAGATATATTGTAGCTGCAATACACCATCTTGGACTAGCTTCCGAATGTAGTGATACTTTTTGTTGATATACTTCGTCTTTCCATGAAACACTAGGTATTTAGAGAATCAAATACAATTGGTGTTATCACAATGTATCACTATAGGGTCCATAGGTCCTTCAAATAGGTTAGATAACAACTTCCTCAACTAGATCACTTCTCTTCTTACTTCACAGGCTGCAATATACTATGCCTTAGCACTACTAAAAGAAATTGTATCTTGCTTTATGCTTATCCATGAGATCATGGAAGATCCCAAGCCGAAACACCCTCATATACTTCTCCTTCCATCTTGATCACTACCTCCCCAGTCGAAATCTGTATATCTAATCAAGTGGACATCACTTCTTTTATTGCATTTTAGGCAGTAGTGGATGGTTCCTTGTGAATATCTCAGAATATGTGTTGTTTCTATTTAATGATAATGTTTTGAATCCACTTGGAATTGAATGAGAACATTTACTGCAAAGCATATGTTTGGTCGAGTATTCACCAAGTACATCAGGGAGTCAATTGATTGTCTATACTCGAAAGGATCCAAAGGGCTCAATTCAGAATTTCTTATTCTTTTCAAATTTGTGATCATTGGGGTTGTCATTGGTTTGCAATTCATCATGTCAAACTTCTTTAACATCTTGATCACGTACTTTCCTTGACCTAGATAAATCTAATCAGGCCCTTACCATACTTATAGTCCCAAATAATAGTGCATCAACCCTAGATCCTTCATGTCAAATTCTGCTACTAGTTTCTTCTTACATTCTTCAATTCGACCTTCCAAACCTGTCAAGAGAAGGTCATCCACATACATAAGAATAATTGCCGGCTCTCCCTTCACCACCTTAATATAAAGCTTTGGATCAACAAAACTCTTTGTGAAATGTAATCTCTGAAGGTATGCATCCATCCTAGCATACCATGCCCTTGGTGTTTGTTTGAGGCCATATAATTCCTTCTTCAATCTGCACCCATATGCCTTTCTATATTTAACTTCAAATCCCAAGGGTTGTTCTATATAGACTTCCTCATCAATTGTGGCATTCAGGAATGTAGTCTTGACATCCATTTGGTGGATGCTCCATCCCATCGATGCTGCCAAAGAGACCAATGAACATATAGTTGTAGACCTTGCTATTGAAGAAAATGTCTCTTCATAGTTGATGCCTTCTTATTGAGAGAAGCCCCTAGCCACAAATCTTGCCTTATATTTATCAATAATTCCATTTACTCCATGTTTTATCTTGTAGATCCATTTGGAAGTTACCACATATTTGTCTTCAAGCCTAGGTACAATCTCTCAAACTCCATTCTTCATTATAGATTGTTATTCTTCATTCATAGCATCCATCCATTCTTGGTAATTGATAGATTCTTCGAAAGTGGATGGATTTGCTTCTATTAGTTTTTTCATGTAGGATGCATACCCAAAGTATTGTTTGGGCTTCTTGCTTTCCATGAATGTGACTTGAGCTACTCCATGACCTTTTGCATCAAGTAGTATAGATTTCAACCAGTTAGGTCTCTTTCTATTTTCAGGGATAACAAGTTGTATAGGTTCATTGGGACCTTCATATTCATGATTTGATTCTTCTTCTTCCCTAATAACTTCTTCAAATACTGGAAGTTCTTCATCATCAGAGTCCATAGGGAGATCCTTTGATTTCTTGAATGCAATACTTTCGTCAAATATCACATCTCGATTGACTTCTATTCAGTGTCCTCCCTTTATGTAGATCCTATAGGCCTCAGAGGAGTTACTATAGCCAAAAAATGTTCCCCTCATGCCTGATGGATCCAACTTCTTTCTTTTGTCCTTAGGTATATGAATATAGACAGGAAAACCAAAAATCCGGAGATGATATACGGTAGGTTTCTTCCCAATGGATACTTCTTTAGGAGCTCTGCTTTCTAGTGACTTGTGGGGACTTTGATTTGTATGTATACAACTGCCTTTGTAGCCTCACCCCACAAAAATTTTGGAAATTCTTGATCATGTAACATCGTTTTTAGAATTTCTTCAATGGATCAATTCTTTCATTCTGCAACTCCATTTTGTTCAGGATTATATGGGACTATCAGCTCCCTCTTAATTCAAGACTCCTTACAGAAAGCTATGATTTCCTTGGATGTATATTCTCCTCCATTATCAAATCTTAATATATTGATTCTTCTTTCTATAAGGTTCTCTACTTCAACTTTGAATTCTTGAAATTTTGTAAATAATTCATCCTTGGATTTCATTAAGTAAAACCAATTCTTCCTTGAATGATCATCTATAAATGTGACACAACATAGATGTCTTCCAAGTAATTGAGGAGTATTAGGACCACAGACATCAGAATGAATAAGATCCAAGATTTCTTTTGACCATGAAGCACTACTTCCAAATGGTCTCTTGGTGTTCTTACCCAATGCACATCCTTTGCAGACTCCTTCATGATCTTCTTTTACTTCAGGGATTCCATCTGCTGTTGAACTTAGAGTTGGAAGGATTTTGAAATGGAGATGACCAAATCTTCTATGCGAAATCTCACATGGGTTGATTTCAATGTGAACCAACGCCTGAGCAGGAGGAGATATCAACTTGTAAAGTCTTCCTTCATGAATGCCAAACACTATCATTTTCTATGCTTGGGTTTCTACTCCATACTACAACCTTTCCATCAACGAAAGCCACTTTATCACCTTTATCTTCTAAGTAAATTATTATGAAAACCTGGAACAAATAGGATGTTGTTGAGATGAATATGGCCTTCATTCTCTAGTTCTATTGAGGTTGATCCAATTCCTCTTACGGGGTAGCCCTTATTATCTCCAAGTTCTACAGAGTACAAAGATTTTCCTTTTGACAATGGCTTTAGTTGCTTGTGATGACCAGTCATGTGTCTTGATGCACCACTATCGATCACCCAAATGTTCTCATTTTGAAATGTGATAGTGAGTGCTAAGAAGAGTCCTTCATCCTTTGTCTTGGTCACTTTATTTTTTGGAGTAAATAGAAGATTCCATGCTTCCTTGGTACCTCCCTTGAGATGGCTTGCTACCTTTGAACACTTCTTGAGAAACTTCTTCAGTGTAGTAGAGATATTCATGATGCCCTTAGCCAACCATAGCTCTGATACCATGTTGAGAAATCTAAAGGGAAATGATTAGAGTGATTTATCTTTATTTGATAATTGCTTGTGATGTATTTGTATTTATCTTACTTATTAGTTTCACTTATTATTAGTATGTTTGTGTATCATCAAACAACTACCAAAAACAAGAAGAAAAAGAACAAAAGATATAGGTTGCAAGCCAAGGCCAAAACCTCTCCACTTGAGAGGAAAACCCACAAATCTTTTCTAGGAATTGTAGGCAAACCAGCAACACCATTTTTCTTCAATAAGCGGAGACTGTCATAGTTTAAATGTCCAAATCTAGCATGCCATAATAAACTTGATGGAAGTGTACCTTCTTCATGATGAGAAATATATGAGAAATGTTGTGAATGAGCAGATGTTCCTTACAGTTTGAAAAGCCTTTCTTCTTCTATTCCCCTCATGACAAGTGAATGATCAGATGCTTTTCTGACCTCAATCTTGCCATCAAACATAAGAATGGAGTGACCTTGCTGGCGGATGTGGACCAAGGACAACAAGTTTCTCTTGAGCTGTGGGAGATATAGAACATGATCCAGAAGAAAGTCTGAAAGATTAGGCAGTTTAAGCCTGATTGTGCCAGGCCCTGATGGCTTGATTTTTGACTGATCTGCAAAGTATACTACTCCATCAACATTGTCAGTGAAATCTTCAAAAAATATTTTCTATGAGTCATGTGATAGGTTGCTCCTGAATCAAGCAACCAATCATTTTTCTAGGAAGCAAGTGAAGTATTAAACAATTCTTCATTTACTCCAATGTTACATTGTGCCTCAACATAGTGAGCGGATTCAGGTGCTTTACCTTTGTCTGTACCATCAATTTTACCTTTCTGTTGGTTTCTTCTCTGCTCAATTTTGTCCCATGGTAGCTTGCATGTGGATGCATCATGTGATCCATTTCTTTTGCAGCGAATACAGTGCAAATCTGCCTTTTCTCCTTGAGAATGTCTGCCCCCCCTGCCTCTGAAATATCTTCCTCTTCCTCTTCGTCCACCTCTTCCTCTTGTAGAATCTTGAGCGGGATGCTTTTATTTATGAGCAAGGCACACAGTCTCTTCAGAAGATTCAGGGGCTGTCTTCTTTCCAAAGGATTTTTCTCTTTCAGCAAACTTTTTCACAAGAGAGTCAAAGGTTATATCTTTGAGATTTCCATTTGCTTGCAAAGACTCAAGATAATTGGAGTATGTAGGATAAAGTGCCTTGAAAAAAGCAATAAGAGAGATATCCAGCTCAACCTTAGTGGATTTGATATCATGCATTATAGACTTTATTTCAGATGCAAGAGCAAGAGGATCATTATTTTGCAGTTCAAGAGTGAAGAGTTTAATCATGAGTTGGACGACTTCAAGTGCAGAATGTGAGTCATAGAGTTCTTTCAGCTTTTTTAAAGCTTCAAAAGCAGTTGAATATGATGAAATATGGCGACTCACCTCTTTATTTACAGATGCTGCGATTAATGCATAAGCTTTGCTGTTCTTGTTTTCCCAAATGGCGAGCTCTTTGTCTGAGGTAGGCTTTTCTGGGTCACTGTCTCCTTCTACGACACACACTCCTTTCCACAACTCATTGAAGATGAGAGTGTGTTGTATCATCCGGGACCAATCAGGATAGTTCTCCTTGCCAGTGAGAACTATTCCTACGATAAAGATGATTGAATGCATTCCGTAAAAGAAACTTCTGCTGATAGAGAAACAATATATATGTTATACCTTCCACTTCTCAAGCATATAACATATTGCCATAAAAATTAATAAAATTTCATTCCACGCTCACCCCACCAATGAAACAACAACATTTGAAAATGTATTTGACACCATTCACCATACAATAATTTCACACCTCTGTATATTGACCAGTGCAATATCCAAACTATAACGTAAATAAGAATTATTTCATCTCAGTACCTTTCTTTAGATGTACGCCAGAGGCCAATTGTAAACATTGATATCACATCTGCTGCACTAAAAGCCCACTGACCCAACCATACAGCAGTATTATTCTTTAACAATTCCGTAATAAATGTCTATCTAATTCTCAACAGAACCAGAACCAGAACATCTCGAATATAAATACAAAGGTGGTTGCGTTTTTTTTTATAAAAATATTGGCATTGTCCGAAACCCCGATCCTCTCCTCAAGATGGAATTGGCTGCAACTATACTCACCATTACAGTTTTTCTTTTTACTATTTTTGTTGGGTTAACCTTGCTTTGGAAGCCTTCGCCACGTTTGAAAACTAAGCGCATCCCCACCGTCTTCTGGAACGCACCCCACGGACCAAAGCATCAGCTATCAACACACGCCACCACCCTTTTCTTGAACACTCGCGACAATACGCATGTCAACCTGAGTACCAACACTGGATGCTTCTCGAACTTCTATTCGGAGAACGCAGGAGTTATCTCACACTCCAGCAGCACATCTCCACGTTTCTCAGGGATTATCACATGTCCAGGCGTTCAAACCAGGCAGTGTGCAGTCTCAGGGGTTCATACCATGTCAGTCAGAAAGCGCAGAGATACCATGTCAGAGGAATATCAGACAGAGAGCGTAGGGATGGCAGACATAAGCAGGTAAGGTACTCAGTTATTGAATTATATGGGGAGCAGTGGAGCAGACCAGGAGTTACACGGACACAAAGGCTAAAAAGAGGAGCTGGCTCTGATACCATGTCAGACCAGGAGTAACTCTAGTTTGGCAGAAAACTGATACGATTTATTTCATTAGGTAGCTATTGCTATATACAAAGAATGTGATTGCTCAGTTCATCTTCTTGATGACTGTTCACATTCCAAATTCACCCAATCGCAGAGGATTAGGTGTCAACAAATACACTGGCGTACTGATCTTTGATCCATTTGTGTGAGCAGTTACTTGAAATGTTTGACCTGTGTGGAAATACCCTGTTTGTCAAACATGGGTGACAATAGTTCTGTTGGGAAATGGCCAATCATTCAAATCTGGAATCTAAATGTTTGTATGCAATTCAGTTGGACAGAATCCTCTACATAATATTGCGGTGAGAGAATAGTTGCTTTATGTTTTCTTTTCTATTTACCTGCTACTGTTGCAGAACTTTTTCGAAGAGGATATCCATTTCTCGTTCAGAAAATTTCCTCTAAGAAAGAGAATATGATCTAACTGTCTATTTTCTTGGTTTATAATTTTGATTTAGCAACGATTGAAGTATGTTATGTTGGCTCCTTTAGGTTATCTCTATCTCACTTTAGAAAGATCCCTTCCTCTTGCCAGGCTTTCTAAATTCTCTGTAGGACATAAAAGGTTTCGACTTTGAAATTGTTCGCTGCTTGTATTAATATTCTTCATGTCTCATAGTATGATAGTATCCCAGAGTCCCCCAGGTCCATCCACTTTCTGTATCATATCTTACAAACAAATACGTAGGTTTGTTAGCTTCAATGTGTCTCAAAGTCCATTTTTATTGCAAGTAGCTTTCCTTTGGTGGAAGGGTCAAATATTTTAAGGGTCACGCATTTTCTAAACCTCCCTGATTCTTGGATCAAATATATAAGTTCAACGCCAACAGAGACATTTGTCTGTTTCTATCCCTCTTAGCTTTTCAGCAAATTCGTTATCATCTGAACCTGTTTACATAGCTTACTTGGGAGGGGAAGCTACATGCAGATTAATACAAATGTACGTATTGTTTTAACCAGTAAAATCAAATTTTAAATTGTGTTATGGAAAAAGGCAGGGCACATAGATGTTATGGATGGTAAGTTGGAGAATTTATGTGGACGTAAATACTATTGTTTTTCTTTGATTAAAAATGAAGATCAAAATATACGCTGTCATTTTTGTTGCTGCAAAATATATGCTTTCTTTCTTGGTTGTTTTCAAGTGTTTTATATAATCTGGAAATTTGTTCCTCTGGATGCAGCCAAAACGATGGTCCTTCAATTCAAAGACACTATTGAAAAGCAGTGAACAGTCTTCAAGGTAGTTTATAATCTAAATGTTTAGGCTTTTGTTCCTTCTGATTTTGACTGAAACATGATAACTTTTTTATAGTGGGAGTTCTGATTGGAGGTTTGTTAGGATTTTCCAACTATTTGGAGAATTATGCATGGTTTTATATGAAATGACTTGTCAGATAAAAAATGTTGAGATTGGGAAACATGTACCTTGTGAATAAATATAACTTCAAATTTACTAATTTCAGAGTAGATATTCTGCCAGATAAAATTTTTCTGGCTTTAGAGAGCATGATTCTTTGGCTGCAATAACCTTAAAGCATGGTCCTTTTTGGGTTGTAGGCAGCCTCCAATGATTGAAGATATTCTAGGAGTCGAAAGGACAATTGAACTGGATGAAACCATCAAACCCCCAGAGAGGTCATTCTGGGCCAAATATGTAAGTGACTTGCCCTATATTGCTATATCAATTCTATTTTCGTTCTAAACATAATGAATGTCTAAATAAAACTGTCAAGTTCATATTTGTGTAGCTGCAGTAAATGGATGGAGATATTTAGATCTGCTGTAAGGTTAACACTTCAAAATGTTTCTTGCAGTGGATGTACCTTGTTCCATTGGGTTTGATTGTTATGAATGCCGTAACCCAGGCAATGAATATGCCAGGGGAGCAGGCTGCTGGACAAGCACCACAGCGGATATCGAATTCAGGAGCTCGTAGGAGGTGATTGAATGGTTGGAAACTTAATCCATGAGAGAACTCCTACTAATTCAGGATTCTGTTCAAGCTTAAGATTGCTTTTAGTCGAAAGTATTAAGAGCATGTACTTTTTTTCACGCTGAAGCCAAATCTGAAGTGACAGAATGACCGAGGGTTGAAATAACTAATTCCATTACAGTCGTCTTGTATTTTTTACATTTCCAGAACTAGCTTGCATTCATATCAAGGTGCCCATCCACTAGAATCACAAAACATAGTACTGAATTTGAACCATGTTCTAGCAATGTATCATACCATTCTTTAGAGCACTGTTAGGACAATAATTGTTTGACTTTATCATTTTTCAGTACAAGGCACGATCCATGTAGTGCCAACTTACGAGATCACTGACTTTAAAACTATCATGCAATTGGCCAATAGAAGCGACACTTGCTGTGCCAGAATTTATTCCACTAACTTCATTTAATTTGCTTGTTAATCTATCATGGTGGTAATGACCCTAACCAAAGCCACACATAAATCTTAACAATCGCAGGACATAAAAAACAAGATTACTCTCAATTAACTTTCTCAATTAACTTGTGGCCTATCTTTAATCACTTTTCCCATTTTAGTTTTTAACTTTTTAGTGTCTCCGAAGACTAGGTGGCAACTCCAATTGCCTTCCGAGTGTTCAAGCCTGGCCCTTTTTTATTGGCGTGTAGTGTGGTACTTGTGCTAATCTCGAGAGTTATCGGAGCTGAGGTTATATGGTGGTAAAATGTCAACGCGGAGAGCGGTACACATGGAACGGAGATTGCAATACGATAAATGCAACCTCCCCATGTTAAAACAGAGAAAAATATGTAGTTAGTTGAGTATTGTTACCGGGAAAGCGAAGATTGTTGGTGGTTGCAGTTTTCCTTTGTGAGGGTTCGTGCAAATGCTTTAGTGGCGTAGCATAAGATAGGATGGAGCGTCGTCATTGATACACAAAACATATAAACACTAGTAATATTTATGATCCATATTATAAAATATAAGTAACTTGCCCGAGCAGCAGCTAGAGCTGTATGCACTATATTTGCAAAAGTTAACCGCGCGAGGATAATGAGTTTTGAATGGGATATTGGATAATTATGAATATTTCCTTGGTTAGAAGTTCGCTGAGTAAGTCATTGTGCGAAGTTAATTGGATGAGGAAAATGAATTTTGAATGGGATAGTGGATGTTAATGAATATTGTTTTGGTGAGAAGTGAGTCGAGGAAGTCATTCTGCTGAGGTTGATTTTTTCACAAATATTTGAAGAATAAATTTATAGAACAAAGATTTGGATATTATATAATTTTGCTTTTGTGATGTTTCTTTTTTAAGATTAATTATTACTATCAAAAGGGCTGGAAATGATGTCTCCTGATAGTTAATGTCTCGTCATAGCTTTACCATGGTTGGATGAGAAAATCAAGAGAGCAGAATTCCAACTCCCAACTGTTCTTAACATGTTTGCCTCATCGAATCAAATCCTTAGCTGAATAGAGAATGTAAAGAATAAATTTGAGGTGGCTAGAAGCTAGGGAAATGGGCATATAATGTAGAAAGATCCAAAATAGCGTGTAATAATTGAATTATAAAAAATGGATAAGTAAATACGCTAATATGAGAGGAAATCAAAATAATGAAACAAGATGGAATATTAACGAAATCGTTACCTAGAGATGTTTGAGTATTTTCATAAAGACCGACAATTTCTTAAAAAGAGTAGGATGTTTGAGTATTTTCATAAAGACCGACAATTTCTTAAAAAGAGTAGGATGGCCTTTTTTTCCTAAAAGAATTGTATGGAAAGCATACTTTTTAGATTGTGCCGTATTGCTGACAAATTACATGATTTTAAATCACACTTAGTACTAGTTTTTGTCATAAAAAATGAAAATCACGTGAATCTCTAATACAATAAACGAATTGTTGTTGAGCTTTTTTACATTCTCCAAATGCAACTTATCAAATGTATTCCTGACACGAATGTGATCTTAAAACAAAATTATGTTTCAGAGTGTATACATATAGTCCAAGATGAAGCGCATCTACTTAATTTCACAATAAGTAATTTATTTGAACCCTATCACCGAAAAATACATCACTTCTATTCCAACTAACAGACTCTTATTCAATGTTTTTGGGTTTGTGTCATGAATATATGGGTTTATGTCATGAATTTATGGATAAAGGAAAAAGGAGAAATAGAAAAATCACCTTTTTATTTTTGGATGGATGGGATCTCATGGAAGAGAGTGAGCAACCAGAAGCAAGGTTGGTAAAAATAATGAAAAATCATGAAAAAGAAAAATAAACTAATTTGAATGTAAAATTTGCATGCATTTAATAATTCATTTTATTATTTTAAATAAAAAATTTATAAAAAATATTTAAAAAATATTAAATGGTTATATAAAAAATTAATAATATATTTCTTAGAGAATTTTTTCGGATTGAGATCACATAGGATTTTTGGGGTCAATCTTAATCAGAAAAGTTCTCTCTCTAAACATTATGGATTACATAAGTCTTCAGAAATATATTTCTTTTAAACTTAAAAAACTATAGCTAAATAAAAAAAAAAAATTATAACTAAAATTAATGGAAAAGTATCTACTCATTTTAATTTCTTTTAAAAACATTATTACAAAAATAATATTATAAAAATAACTTTTATCAATATATAAAGAATACAAACAATGTTATCTATTGAATTTTGGTTGTCATTGATGTCAACCCAAGCAACACTAGAATATTCCCCGCCTTTGTTGACTAAAATGACATGGCAATTCATGGTTTTTTGAAACAAGACCACCTTTATTGGATTCTCTTCAACTTGCTAATTCCGACGGTATATGATATGCTAATTTCGACGGTATATGATACGTCACGAGAGCTACAAAGTGTAAGAGATGAAGCCCCCATCTTGCTAATTTTGACGATATATGATATGCTAATTCCGACGGTGTATTATACGTCACGAGAGCTACAAAGTGTAAGAGATGAAGCCCCCATCTTGAAGGTCAAAACCTGAAATAAGGCGACATGACAACTTATTAATGATTCGTGGGCTTAAAAGAAATTTATTAAATTAATGTTTGCTACAAACTATGAGATTTGAAATTTGAATTCCATTTTCCATCCTTCATTAAAGTCAACCTAAGGTTAAGAATCATTTTGGCTCCAAAAGAATTTGAATTTTAAAATTCAAAATAGCCTTCTAATTCAAGTTGGCCTCATTTAGTTTTTTGGTCCCAAATGAAAAAATAATTTTAATTTTAATTTTATTTTCCCTTCGAAAATTGCTAGTCAGCTCCCTCAATAATGTCTTGTAAAAAACTTTAAGGGCTATTATTTTCCTCATCAAACACAGATCTAAAGTTTAGAAATCCTTGCGGCCAGGAGTAGTCGAAGCATATCTTAAGGAGTTGTTGAAGTTCTGAGTTTGGTTTGGGCTTAATGTTTATCTCTCTACCATGGGTATACGCTGGGTTCCTTCTCTGTTGCAGGTGGAATGGCTCTTTTGATTTTGGGTAAAATTCAGAGTTTTTGTGGTGTAAGTGTGACCTCAGATGTTTAAGCTAAATCCGGCCATGTTCTTGCAACGAACCTAATTGTAGCTCATAAAGATCGACAATTTCTTAAAAAATATGATTGATAGAATTCAATACCAATCATTGAAAGAGTTCCAATCATTGAAAGAGACTTAGAGTAGGATGGCCTTTTTTCCTAAAAGAATTGTATGGAAAGCATACTTTTTAGATTGTGCCGAATGTTTGACAAATTACATGATTTTAAATCACTCTTAGTACTAGTTTTTGTCATAAAAAATGGAAATCACGTGAATCTCTAATACAATAAACGAATTGTTGTTGAGTTTTTTTACATTCTCTAAATGCAACTTATCAAATGTATTTCTGACACGATTGTGATCTTAAAACAAAATTATGTGTCAGAGTGTATACATATAGTCCAAGATGAAGCACATCTACTTAATTTCACAATAAGTAATTTATTTGAACCCTATCACTGAAAAATACATCACTCCTATTCCAACTAACAGATTCTTATTTAATGTTTTTGGGTTTGTGTCATGAATAACAGATTCTTATTTAATGTTTTTGGGTTTGTGTCATGAATAACAGATTCTTATTTAATGTTTTTGGGTTTGTGTCATGAATATATGGGTTTATGTCATGAATTTATGGATAAAGGAAAAAGAAGGAGAAATAGAAAAATCACCTTTTTATTTTTG
Source organism: Pinus taeda (assembly GCA_000404065.3). Lineage (NCBI taxonomy): Eukaryota > Viridiplantae > Streptophyta > Pinopsida > Pinales > Pinaceae > Pinus > Pinus taeda. The sequence goes on along the minus strand of APFE031458240.1, from coordinate 4,537 downwards.
GATGGATGGGATCTCATGGAAAAGAGTGAGCAACCAGAATTAAGGTGGTAAAAATAATGAAAATTCATAAAAAAGAAAAATAAATTAATTTGAAGGTAAACTTTGCATGCATTTAATAATTCATTTTATTATTTTAAATAAAAAATTTAATAAAAAGTATTTAAAAAATATTAAATGGATATATAAAAAATTAATAATATATTTCTTAGAGAATTTTTTCGGATTGAGATCACATAGGATTTTTGGGGCCTAGCTCAATCAGAAAAGTTCTCTCTCTAAACATTATGGATCACATAAGTCTTCAGAAATATATTTCTTTTTAAACTTAAAAAACTATAGCTAAATAAATTTAAAAAAAAATTATGACTAAAATTAATGGCAAAGTATCTACTCATTTTAATTTCTTTTAGAAACATTATTACAAAAATAATATTATAAAAATAACTTTTATCAATATATAAAGAATACAAACAATGTTATCTATTGAATTTTGGTTGTCATTGATGTCAACCCAAGCAACACTAGAATATTCCCCGCCTTTGTTGACTAAAATGACATGGCAATTCATGGTTTTTTGAAACAAGACCACCTTTATTGGATTTTCCTCGTCTCGCTAATTCTGACGGTATATGATAATTTTGACGGTATATGATACGTCACGAGAGCTACAAAGTGTAAGAGATGAAGCCCCCATCTTGCTAATTCCGACCGTATATGATATGCTAATTTCGATGATATATGATACGTCATGAGAGCTACAAAGTGTAAGAGATGAAGCCCCCATCTTGAAGGTCAAAACCCGAATTAAGGTGACATGACAACTTATTATTGATTTGTGGGCTTAAAACAAATTTATTAAATTAATGTTTGCTCCAAACTATGAAATTTGAAATTTGAATTCCATTTTCCATCTTCATTAAAGTCAATCTAAAGTTAAGAATAATTTTAGCTCCAAAAGAATTTTAATTTTAAAATTAAAAGTTGGCCTCATTTAATTTTTTTGTCCCAAATGAAAAAATAATTTTAATTTTAATTTTATTTTCCCTTCGAAAATTGCTAGTCAGCTCCCTCAATAATATCTTCTAAAAAACTTTAAGGGCTATTATTTTCCTCATCAAACACAGATCTAAAGTTTAGAAATCCTTGCGGCCAGGAGTAGTCGAAGCATATCTTAAGGAGTGGTCGAAGTTCTGAGTTTGGTTTGGGCTTAACGTTTATCTGTCTACCATGGGTATACGTTGGGTTCCTTCTCTGTTGCAGGTGGAATGGCTCTTTTGATTTTGGGTAAAATTCAGAGTTTTTGTGGTGTAAGTTTGACCTCAGATGTTTAAAAGCTAAATCCGGCCATGTTCTTGCACCGAACCTAATTGTAGCTTATAAAAATCCCATTGCAAAACTCATAGAAATCCGCATGTCTGAAAGGGATTCGCTGTCTGGCTCTAAAGCAATCCAAGAATAGTATACCTTCAAAGCTTTGTTGTTGGTTAAGGGACATTCCGCCACTCTCGAAGGTCATTTATTCAATCGTCTTGGAATAGAGTGGTAAGAATCCGAGCCTCTGAGGCACTTATGTGATAACAATTCAACACTATTTAGGGCTCAATTCAGTGAAGACCCAAGCTTTGTTTGAAGGGGATATAGGTCGGATACAAATATGTGATCAATTTGAGTTATAGAGAAATGTTGGCCTAACAATTCGACACTATTTAGGGCTCAATTCAGTGAAGACCCGAGCTTCGTTTGAAGGGTATATAGGTGGGCTACAAATATGTGATCAATCTGAGTTCTAGAGAAATGTTGGCCCATGACTTCTTGATGATCAATTGGTGCCATCCGCACTCTTCTAAAGTGCAATATTTTCCAAAGTTATAACCATGAATTGGGTCGTCTCTTAAATCCCCTTCGAGCCTTGTATACTTTATGGAAGTTGAAAACCAAGTTAAGGCAGAGGTTGTTTGAATGCATTTTTTTAAGCCGCCTTCTGCACAAAAATAGTTTCTTACAATGGTCATTAAGCAGAATTTAAGACGGATCTGGAGGTTCCCTCTATTTTAATTACTGAACTTTAATTGGCTGAATTTTGTCACTGTTTCAAAGCTGATCTAGTGTGAAATTTCAAGCAAGTATTCTCATGCCCTAACCAGTGATTTAAGAGTTAATTCAACACTTATGCTTGGATCAACGTACATGTGGTTTTAATCTAGTTCTTGTAATATCATTGAAAGCACTATTCAAAGGGTTTGTAATTGATGATTGTTTGCGTTACAAGTTTGATCATTGGTGGAACTTGCCTTACAAGTTTGATCATTGGTGGAACAATTCAGCTTGACCAGAATTGCATTGGCAACATCTTTAGTTAACTTCAGAAGGCATGAGAAGTACATGAACTCTTATTCAGTCTACTAGTCACATCACTTTGCAGAAAATTTTATAAGTATGGTTTGGGTAGTAGTATGGGTTTTACTGTTGAAGTAGTCTGGTTTGGTATTGTTTTGCAGAAGTTTGATTTTGTAAGTGAGCTATTATCCTTGGTACGGGAGCCAACAATTGTTTGCATATTCTATTATCATTTTCAAGGTGGTTGGGTGGTGCAAGGCAGGTGATTGACATAACCTTGAAGTTGTAGCATGAAAACACTTTAGGGTGGCAGGGTGATGTTAGGGAAAGTTGGAGCATCCTTCCAGTTGGAGTTGAAACATATTATGTACTCATAAATGGAGTTGAAACATATTACGTACTCATAAATTATTAAGAAAATTTTTTGTAGATTTTTTACTGGAAGGATTTTTATTTACTGGAAGGATTTCCAACATTATCTAATATAAAGAAAACAAAAAATATTTAATGATTCTTCATTTAAAAATAATATATAATGATTCTAGAGTACATAAATATATTTTAAAACAAAAAGTAACTAACAAAATATAAACATTTTTTTAAAAATGAAATGATTTTATATTTTCTTTATATTCTATATTTCACATGATAATAAAATTAAATAAAAACAAAAAATTGTAACACATTCCATTTCATTGTTACTGAGAAAAAAATTGTAAATGCTGCATATATATATACCCTTCATTACATTCCTCATAAGTTGCATTTGTTTTAATCAATTTATTTATGTGTGTCGTAAGTTTGATTTGTTTTGATCAACATATTTATGTGTTAAGCTTTACTTGGAATATATTTTAAAATGAGAAACTGTTTGTCCTAGTGAAGCTTTATTATAGAATCCTCTATGATACTTAATGTTAAGGTTTCAAATTAACTTGAAATTTATTTAGTTTTTTTCCCTTGTTTTCTACCCATACTTTAGATTATATTTTAAAATTAGAAACTAGGTTTTTTTAAAGACTTTTCAAAAAGTTTAAATAAAAACATGCATCTACAGAATCTACACAAAGGGTTGTAAGCTATACCATCACTTTCACAATTAAATCTTGATCTTCAAGCCATTTGAATGTATCACATGAGAAAATTCACATAAAATCCAACAATTACAAAAAAAGACTTCACAACTAAAATAAAATCAAACATATAAACTATTAATGAAAAACCAACCATATAAACTAATGAAATGCAAGTGAAATATGATGGTAGGTCTCTGCAGTTTGGCATCAAGATCCACATAATTATTATGTTTAAAGTGGTATCAAGAAATTGTATTATCAAGATTCACATAATTATGTTTAAAGTGGTATCAAGAAATTGTATTCAATGGTAATTACTAAATAAAAAGGGTCACAGATAATCCTAATTCTTAGATTTATGTTGAGATAATCCTAATTCTTAGATTTATGTTGTCTATATATATCTATATATATATATATATTTTCTGGGTCTTCATCAAAACAAAAATCTATGGTGAAAAACCCTAGAAAAGTGATAATTTTTAGATATAACTGTAATTGAATCCAAAATGTTCTGAAAATCCCAACTCAACTTTGGTTGGATCAACTACATTAAAGATATATATCCTTTGTGCAAAAAATACAAGGAATAAATATGAAGCAAAAAGGCATTTAATGTAGAGAAATCTAAACATTTCATAGAAATTTAATGTCTATTTTTTTTAAATATTAATATTGTATAAAAAATTACTGTGTTCAATGGTAATCCAGTATAAGAATTGGTTGAATTGAATACATTATTTTACACCACAAATACGGTTAATGAGATTAGAAAACACTTTATTTATATGAGTTAATGTCTAAAGAGAAATTTTAAAAAATATTAATATTGTAGAAAAAAATTATTGTGTTCAATAGTAATCCAGTATAAGAATTGTTAAATTGAATAGATTATTTTATACCATAAATACGGTTAATGAAATTAGAAAACACTTTATTTATATGGTGATACTCTTGAAAATAATCCATAAGAATAATTTTTTCCCTTCCTTTATTATTGAATGACCCAAATTCTAAATTTGTATATGACCAACTTATTATATAGAAATTAAACTTCCTTTATTATTGAATGACCCAAATTCTAAATTTGTATATGACCAACTTATTATATAGAAATTAAACTT
>APFE031458239.1:0-12156 GCA_000404065.3 Pinus taeda | reverse complement strand
CCTTTGTACCTACACATGTCAACAAACTCATTCTAGTTGTTAGGTATAAGTATAAGCATATTATTTTCTAAGTTTTAGCCATAAATTCACTTAAAAATGTTAAGAATTAATAAACTTTGTAAAAGCATAGTTATGGCCCAATAATGAGGTAAACATAATGATATGGAGGTGGAATGGAGGTGACATGAAGGTAAAATGTGAAGATATAAGTGAATAATGGAGTGAAAAAAGGGACGATTTTGAGGCCCAACAATGTGCATAATGTGTATGATCATCCTGTTGACAACCTCTGTCTAGCCATTAGTTTGAGGATGGAAGGTTGCGGACTTAATGAGTTTGGTGTCCAACATCAACCAAAGACTGGACCAAAATGTATTGAGGAACTTGTTGTCCTAATCTGAGATCATAGACTATGGGATCCCAAAGTGTACCCACACTTGCTCAAAGAAGAGTTTAGTAGTGGCTTCTGTTGTGATATTCTTCTTGCAAGCTGCCATAATGGCCATCTTCGAGAACCTATTGACGACCACAAAAACACAGTCATTTCCATTCGTAGTGGAAGGAAGACCTGACATGTAATCCATGGAGATGGATTCCCAAGGTCGACTTGGGGTAGGCAGCAGGGTATAGAGGCCTTTCTTCTTGATGATCAGTTTGGTGATTACATAGGCAGTGCATGATCTCATGTACTTCCCAAGATCTTGTCGAAGATTCATCCACTATAAATACTTCTGCAATATTGCCACCATATTCTTGATTCCGAAATTCCCAGTAGCCCAACTATAGTGTGCTTCCCAAATCATCTTGGCACGGTCGCTTGAAGGAACAAAAATGTGAACAAGGTGGCATAACAGGGTATATCGGAGGTGAAAATTTGCAACATGTTGATCCTTCAAGAGTGTCTGGAATCTGTGGCGAAATTCTTGGTTTCTTTTGTAGAGAAGTGGCCAATCAAAAGTCTTGTGCCCACAAGAGTTGAGCACGGTGGTTAATGCCATGATCAGTGGTCGACTCAAGCAATTTGTATCATTAATGGTGTTGCTCTTCTTATACTTGATATTCAAATGGAATTGTTGCAGGTGTGTGGAACACTTTTGATGGCGATCACTTTGCAATTTCCCTTAGGTATGTATGAACTGCAGGGGTCGGTGGTCTGTGTGGATGATCATTTCCTTCCCCAAAATGTAATGCTTCCATTGTCAGTAGGCTTGCACAATGGAATACATCTCTTTGTCATCAGTGGAATACTTTTGGACTGTGTCTGAAAGTGTCTCATTGTGATATGCCACTGGATGTCCATGTTGAGTAAACACTGTCACAATAGCACAATCATATGCATCTGTCTCAATCTCAAATGGTTGTTGCAAGTCTGGTAATGCAAGCACTGGTGCCAAGTGTTAGAGTTGGTCCTTACAACCCTCCGTTAGAGATCTTTTCGCTTTTGCATATCACTTTTAGGTGTCTCGCTTGTTCCACTTCGTTGCATTTCGCTAGGGACATGCCATTGACTGACGAGGGAGTCTGGCTGTCTTGAGTTCCCTCATGTTTGTCCCTGCAGGGTTAGTAAAAATCTCTCTAAAAATACAAGTACATGGTCATTTTCTTCATTTTCATACATGATTAGTTTTGATAAAAAGGGTCTTTAGTCCTAGAGTCTAGGGTTTTGAGTCTAATGCATACACATACTAAAACCCTGCAGGCCATGAGGTAGGTTTCAAAAGATTATCATTTAATATGTTTCCTCAGAAAGCATTTAAAAACATTTTTAGTCCAAAACTCTGTTTTGGAACTAAAAATTGTTATTGTAAATAATTGTATTTGTTTTATCTCAAAAAGTTTCAGAGCAAGTCTCTGATCTTCTCATAAGCCAAAATGCTAGATCCCTGCAAAAAATCAACGAAAGATCATCAGTCCAAACCTCAGAAAAGCATGAGAAAATCAAAAAGCACTATTGTATTAAAAGACCAAAAGTGAAAAGTGCCCAAACCTTACAAAGTGGGTTTTTGAGTCAATTTAAATCAAATTAGATATTTTGTTTTTATATAAGGTGAAAACAAGTCTATTTGTTCACCAAATATCAAAGCAAGAGCGTGTTCAAGCATTGGAGGGCGAAAAACCAGTTTGCAAACCCGTGGACAGAGTTTTAGGTGTGTGCTGCGCATAGGAAGTGTGCGTTGCGCATTGGGTGGTGCGTTGCGCATTGGGCAGTTTGAGCCAGTGCAAATTTATAAAGGCGTTGCACATAGGAGTGTGCACTATGCATTGGGGTTGAGCACTGCACATTGGATCTCAGCCACAGAAAAACCAGTGTATGCGCCCAGAACTCAACCAAACTCACTCCAAGCTTGCAAATAGGTATGTTATTGCTACCTAGTAATGTTAGGGTGTTTGACACATGTTTCAAAGAAGGGATTTGATGTATTGGGGTTTTGGGAAAATGAAACCCTAGGTTCATAACTAAGGCATCCCTTAAGTTGTTTTAAACTATGTGGGTGGTTTAGTAAGATGTCTCTCATCCTTCATTGATGACAAAACCAACTCCTTACTCATTTGTGCACCCTAGTCTAACATTCCAAAGAGCACACATTGTATTTTGCTCATTTGTCAAAAGGGGACTATTTTTGCAAATTCATTGAAAACAGAGAATTGTTAAATATGGCATGGTTTGTTTGATGTTGTGGAAAAATTACTAAAGTTTTGAGTATACATTGAAAATTGACTCCATCACATTTGTATTAGTATATATATCATAGACATCTTGACACCAATGCCATGTTAGACACAGGGTCAGAGTATGAACAACAGTATGATAGTGACTCTACAGCAGAGGGCAATGTGCCAAGAAGGTCTCGCAGAGGAGGCAAAGGTGGTAAGCCTCTCAGGGAAGAGCCTACTTCTTTGGCTCAATTGCAAGCTTGCCCACTTGCAATGGATGTTTTCGCCGTCAGTCATGCTATCACTATTGTGAATTAATTTCACACTTCCAGCATCATCATGATCTAGCTCATTTGTTTATTCTACATTTACATGATGGCCATGTAAACCTCGCCGGAGTTGATTTCATTTTTTCACCAAAGATTATTGTAGAGGCCACTGGGATACCAAATGTAGGAGAGCAATGGAATAAACATCGGTAGTTAGAGAAATCCTACTAACAGCCATACATCAAACCTGGGCCTTTCCACTACCTGAATGATCAATTTGCACCTTTGATGAAACTTATCATTCGTATTTCAGTTGTGAGGGCAGATTCTCCTGTCTTTATGCGTATCATGTCCGTTTGTTGATGCAATTTACAAGGGTACGTATGATGAACATTCCATACTTCATGTTTCGCAACATAGAGAAGATGGTGCCTCTTGTACAAAGGAAAACCGCAGCACAGTAGCATAACAGTATTTATCATTATGCCTTGATCAAGATCGTGGTGGTTCATCAGTTGGCATAGCAGGGCATTACTTGGGAGGATTTTATTTCCCGTGACTTCTTCACAGCGTTTCAGCCACCTCCAGAGATAGTTCATGATGAGGGTGGGCCTTCACAATAGTTTGACATTCCTGAGACCGAGCATGTTAATGCTCCAGTGTCTCTGACATATCAGCGAGGCCACTAGGCCTTATTTGCCTATGCACGACGACTACTATCTCCACCCAGGGTGGAAGGGGTCTCGTTGATATCATCAGCACAAGGAGTATTATCTCCACATCATGTGGAAGGGGTCTCGCCTTCTTCTTCAGCACAGGTACAGATCCAGGATAGGGGTAAGAGGCCCATGTTTGATGAGGGTCCTTCAGGAGGTCACTACACAGATATCAGTGATGTCGATGCGAGCTCTCCTAGCTCGGAGCTAAAGGAGATCATCCGAGAGCAAAGGGCCGAGAATGAATTTCTGCAAAAGAAATTGTAGATGGCTAAGTGGGTGATCAAGTACTTAGAGCAGCGCAACAAACAGCTAGAAGATGAACATACACTTTATGAGCTACGGCAAATTTGGGAAGACCGAGAATTAGCCCGAAAGAGACCCGGTGATTTGACACCGATTGATCGAGAGTCCATGCTCATCTGGGTGAACACTCATTTGGAAAAGTCGTTGGCGAAGGCAAACAGAGACAAGGACATGTTTCATCATATGAAAACTCACTATTGGGCTCGCATGCATGTTTGCAAAGCAGAAATGAAGATCCTAAAGAGGTGATTGAACAAGGCACTAAAACGGCGAAAGGGGTCGGATCCACTTCAAGTTTTGGCCGAAGCTTCACTAGCTGAGCATAACACATGATGGAGGGTCTTCACTCCGAATTTGAGCAAATTCAGAGAAATTTTTGTCATTTTGAAATTTTTGGCTTGCAAAACAGGTTTTTTGGTTCAACGCACAGCGCGCCGCACGTGGCCCTCAAGATTGGGAGGTCCAAATGACAAATGGCTTGTAGTTTTGGATTTGTCATGAAGAATTACACATGCTCAACTATTTACGAAGCATTTCATCAAGATCTATATGGTAAAAAGGTCCAAAAACATCATGAAACCCACCTTGCTGCCACCTTTTGCCACAGCAGGAAGTACCTTTGGGAGAATTCAGTTTTGAGGGGGGCCAATAAGCTCCAAATTGGACAATTCCACTTGTGTTGGAAAGTAGACATCCAGGGATTCCAACAAGCTATCGTGAGCTCAATTTGGGTGTCTGGAAGTGCCTCAAAAGCAGCTAGAAAAGTGCGCTGCGCATAGAGATCAGGGCGCTACGCATAGAGGATTTTGGCCAATTTTTCACCTTCAGCTTAGGAATTCGACTAGTTTTCACCAGTTTCACTCTTTGATGTAATTTTTGACCCAACATGATGTAATTTGATGTATGTAAGGTAACATGGCACTTATCTACCTTCTTGTAGATGATTCATTCACAAATTAGCAAGAAATTAATGTAATGAATCAGTTTCCTTCTTTTTAGAGGCAGGTTGTTTGGTCATCTAGATTCTTGCTCCATGTTTAGAATTTGTTCAAACTACTCATAGAAGGGGGAGCTCGACCCCTAGAGGTTAGGGAATGAGGATATCTTGATCTATATATGTAAAGTTTCATTCAGTAGCAGAGGTTGGACTCTTGGGAATAGCTTGACACTCTATTGTACATATTTTATCTACATTTTTGGCAAAGGAAAGACCAGGGTTTTGCAGCACTATTTGGGATTCATGTGGCTTTATGTGTTGATGGTGTGCTTCTTTCAGTATTTATTAAGTTGTTTATGTGTATCACTTTCCTTCTCTAATCTTCTGCAATTGAACAAATGAAGTGTTAAGGTAGAATCCATAATTTTGCTATGCTCTGCCTTTAAGTTTGTTTAATTTTCCATGTTTTCATCTGTTTATGGAGAATCCTTGAAAGTTTCTTGCTCTCCTTAACCTCTCACCAGTAAGATCTATCCATTCAATCTCTTTAAAGGCATCAAAACAATCGCCTATCTCGCCCCAAGTAGACCTCTGCAAAAACTGTGCCTCATCCCCGCACCCAAAATTGCCTTTCCCTTGAATTCAACAAAACTTCAAAAAATCAATTTCAAAATCTTTGTACTTCATACCTAGCCTAAAATTAGTCATCAATTTATTCATATCGAGCCTCATTGATTACCTTTTGCCGAGATTGACTCGGAGAAAGCCCACTCCCGTCCTCGTAGGGCTAGCTACGAGGCTGAGCATGGTTTGATGTAGCCTTGAGTTTTACCTTATTTCAGCCTAAGGTAGATTTGAGCGCTAACACCAAGAAGAGGTCGTCTTTCAACTCTGTGAATGAATTTTGTTGAGTTTCAGACCAAAGCATTTTTCTTTCTCTCCTCCCTTGGTGACTTGACTCACGGGCCAAGTGATATGAGAGAATCCCAACACGAACCTGCGGTAGAAGTTGGCAAGACCTAGAAAGTTGCTGAACTCTATTGGAGTGGTTGGAGATGGCCAATCCCGAATGAATTGGATATTAAATGGATCCACATGCACCCCATGTTCATTAATAATGTATCCTAGATACTAAACCTAGGTCATGCCAAAAGTGCATTTTTCCAAATTTGCACATAACTTGTGTTACCACAGTGTTTGGGGAACCTGTCGGATGAGGTGTGTTCTAGACATATTTGGGCACTGCAACCCCAATATTATATGTCAATAAACTAGGGCTCTTTAACCCGTAAAAGTGTTGTTTCATACCCTAAAGGATCATGGTCAACTGATTACATCATTCCCCAAAAGTCCAACTGAAAAACCATCTAGAACTGGCCAAAATTGGACCATACTAACTACTCCACTGTTAGGGTGTGATGCATACTGACTTCTACATTAGTCAAGTGTGATGCATACTGACTTCTACACTAGTCAAGTGTGATGCATACTGATGAGGCCTTTTTTAGGGTGTGATGAGCTAGGATGGACAAATGTCTGAGGCAGTTTGCTAAGTGGATGCTCATGGAATCTTCCAGAAACTTCTCCTACGATAATTGCCTCACTGGATTCGCCCAAGGATGAGTAAGAGATCCAAGAAATCTCCAAGTGGAACCAAAAACAACAAGTGTATTGACACTAATCAAAACCCCAGAGATGACTCACACCCTTGCACACATCTATAAATGGATCCCTCATCTGAGAGATCTGGAGGCCGGAAATTTGTAGTTTGCAAGGAAGTGCTGATAGTTTGTGGTTGAGAAAGAGCATTGTATTGTTGGTGTGATCTTGATTTTCATGAGGTGAAGAGGGATTTGATGCCATGAGGATGATGCTGGATCAAACAACTGGGTTTTAATTCTCCCTTCTATTTAATAAAGTTCTTTGAGTTTTCTTCTATACAACTATGCAATTGTGAATGTTATTATTTGTGAATGCCATTGTATGTTCATTGTATTTTTTATTTTTCAATGCTTATGATATAATAGATCAAGATTCTTTGATGGTGTTTTGTTGCCGTGTTTCTATAGGTATTCTCTAAGCGGGATAAGTAGAAGAAGAGTTGCAAGCTCTGTCAAGGGGGAGAGTGTTATCCGGAAATCTACTGTCCATGCAGAGCTGCTAGTCCCACTAAGATGGGTAGCTATCTTAGAAACAAACAAACTAAAGTTACTTTTGTTTTCCTTTATGAGATGTAGATAAGAGAGGAGCATAGAATACCAACCTCAATCTTTCACTTGGTTCCTTACTTTTTCCTTCTCCCCTCTAACGGATCTTTGCCACTCCTTCCTTGATTACTCCACTTCAAAGAGTACCTGTAAAGTCAAAGCAGCATAATACCTTCAAATTACAAAGATCTACAATCATAAGCAATATAGGACTAGATATATATTTACCACACAAATGCATATATCATCAAGCATACAAGAATGTGGAGGTAAACTTGAATAACTTTATTGATATAAAGATTAGAAGAGAGGATTACAACCCATTGATCTAATCCAGTGTCATCCTCCCAGCATGAAAGCCCTTCTTCACCTCATGAAAAGCTTAGATGACCCAACACTATGATGTTCCACCAGGAAACCAACAACACTTCCTTACAAGATGCAAAATTCTAGCCTCTGGATCTCTGGGATGAGGGATCCGTATATAGATGATTGCAGGGGGGTGAGTCAGCTTCTAGGATTTTGATTAGTGTCTTCTCTCTGATAGTTCTTTGTTCCACTTGGAGATTCATGATCTCTTACTCATCCCTGGGCGAATTCAGAGAGGCAAGTGTCACAGGAGAAGTTTCTGGAAGATTCCATGATCATCCACCTTGCAAACTGTCTCTGCCATTTGTCTACTCTTGCCCATTCGCACCCTACAGAAGGGATTTTCAGTATGCATCGCACTTTTTCCATGTGGTAGGTGAGATGCATCAGACCCTTTGCACTAAGCAGTCTATATGGTCCAGTTTTGACTAGTTATGAGCAGTTTTCTCTGGAGAACTTCTCAGAGATGATGTAATCAGCTGACCTTGTTCCTTTAGGGAATGAAACAACACTTTTAGGGACTCAGAAGCCCTTGGTTTATGGACATATATGATTGGGGTTGTGTGTTGTTGTACAACAACCCCCCATTTCATAAAATTTTATTTTCAAAACTATAATATGAAATGGGTCCCTTTTAGATAAAATTGGTATCAACTTATCATTCCTCAAAAGGTCCGAAAAGAAACAAAACATTATAAACCATTTGAGTCAACATATAATCAGTCTTATAATAAAAAATTAATAATTCTTTATTATTGCGATAAAGCAATCATAAGATCGCATATCGCAATAACCAAGGATGCATAACAAAATACCCATTGGTTTTCCCCGATGCGACAAGCGCGAATAACTATCAGATATCGGGAAGGTAAGCAATCGTAACAAAAGGCCCCTCTCTTTGCTCTGATGCGATATCACTATCGGTGATCGAGGAATGTAACATGCATGCAACTAAAAGCCCTCTTCTAAAAACTCCCGATGCGAATTAGCGATATCGCTATTGGCGATCGAGGATTCTGCAATGACACAAATGAAACTACTCAAGCATTCCTCTGATCTCTGATTACGATAAAGCTAAGTGCGAATTTCAAAAATGATTGATAAGGCTTGGGTATATTGCATTAAATTATTATTAAAATCCTTTCTCTTCCCAATAGCATCACTTGCGCCCAACCGCCAAAACATCAAAGCCATGCTTAAATGAATTATTTGGCGAATAAATGATATGATGAGCATTTAAATGATTGAAAAGTTTAAACGGCCAATTAATGGAGCACTTATTCCAAAATATCTTCAGAGATTGTATCCACGACAGTCTTATGTTAATCCTCCATTATTCATTGATTGATATAACTCTTTCATACTTGGTTTGTGCCACCATTTCTCTGCATTATGTTCATTTTATCTCCTGTGTAGAGCTCCTTTGAAGTAGTGATTTTAGGCCAAATTGAGGAGAAGTCTAAAAAATTTGGAACAGCTTCAGCTTCCGCAGTAACAAGACAACATACTGCCGATCCGGGACCAAGTAAAAAAGGAATAATCTCAGACACCACATGTCTTGGTCTCAGTAATACTACTTGGCAGAGCATCTATAATCTGGTTGAGGTCAAAGAGCCTTAGGAAACATTAGTACAAGCTACAGTAGGCTTGAAAAGGAAGTCCGAGGCTACCCTAAAGGATTTAGCCGATTCCTACCTACATCGGATAGTGGCTCGAGAGCAAATTATTCCATACACAGATGTGGTAAGGTGGGCAGTTGAGGAAATTTCAATTACAAACATAACATTTTGCACTATCAACGGGAGAGTCTTCGGTTCATTTCATCCCAATGATTTGAGACAAATGTACCATTTTTCCGAACCGGAGAAGAAGTATAATAAAGCGTTTCTGGAGAACTTCATATATGAAAATGAAACTGAATCAGCACCTATACGGGAATGGAGACAGAACCCAGTGAAACACAAGCATGAGTCCTCGGGTAAGTACTATGTCGATTCCTTGTTTTCTCCTTATTGTAATGCTGGAGTGATGATGTGTAGGATGTGGGGGTTGCATGACTCCTCAAAATTTTCAATAGAGATGGTACCTTTAATGGAAGTAGCAGTAAATAGTGAAACAATCGATTTGGTGAATATATTATATGATAAGTTAGCGATAGCTATTATTGAGTTCAGAAAGAAAACCCGGGTTACTGATAGGTTTATTCCTCCATTTTACTTTAGTGCCTACACCTTAGATACTCTCTATTTTAACTCTGAATTTCCTATGCTGGGGTGGAGATGGACTCCAGGACCCCATGCCCATTCATATCTATCACCAGATGTTGTGGAAAGCCCATTATAAACACCACTTATATCAAGTTTGCAATGGATTTATGTTACCCATTTACTATGCAATTTTTGACAAACCTGCTCCTAAGATTTCCTCACAAGCAAAGATTGACTTGACAACCTTAGGAACCTGGTTCGGAGAAGAAAAATTTACATATATAAGAGTTTTCGGCAGTCATGCTAGGCCTCATTTCCTCCCCTTGTATATACTCGACAAACTATTGGCTCGAGAGATAGCATATCAGCTTACATCCGCAGGAGCTACCAAGACTGAGGAATTCAAAGAAGCAAGTTTGGCCTCCTTTTCCTCTAAGGTGTGGTGTTTACACTCTTCATGACTATAAGCATGTAGAGAAAGAAGCAGAAAAGATAAATATACTGAATCTCGCCACTTTTCCTAACAGACGATTTGATCCAAACAAAGTCGTCTATAATGTACTAGAACAAGCAAAACTCACTAAGTTTGAACACAAAGAAAATGAGTTTGATGACCTATTCTCCTCGGCCGAGTCAATATTTTAGGTTCAGGTGCTAGCTAAAATGAGATATCACAATGATGGGTTAGTCGAATTTAACAAACTTAGGGAGCAGAGGTTGCAAACTCTACCTCTAGAATTGTTAGCCACTGCCCCGATGACACAGTCAAGCGAGCCTGAACAACGACTTACCAACAAACCTCCTGCTACATCAGAAATTTTTAAAGAAGTCCAAAGAGAAGAGCAGGAGGAACTCCATAGGAAAGAACAGGAAGAAATACAAAGGAAAGAACAAGAGGAAGCGCAGAGGAAAGAGAAAAAGAGAATACATGAGGAGGAACAGAAAAGGAAGCATGAGCAGAGTAGCAAGGATGTGAATGTCAATACCCATATCGACCTGAGATTGCTCTAGGAATGGCAGCAATTCGATTCAATCATAAGCAATCTAGAAAGCTCAAGAGATGTCGATACATCCAATGCGACTGATACACAGGATTGTTGGAATTATGATACATATGTTGTACTTGATGGAAACTCACTCATCTCAAATGATAAATTATAGTGCAGCAAAGTTCACACACTTTCATGAAGATAAAATTTCATTTCATGTAGAGAAAAGTTCATGCACTTTTATGTGGAGAAAATTTTATTTCATGTGGAGAAACGTTCACGCACTTTTATGCAGAGAAAAGTTTATTTCATGTGGAGAAAAGTTCACGCACTTTTATGTGGAGAAAAGTTTATTTCATGTAAAAAAACAGTTCACGCACTTTTATGTGGAGAAAAAGTTTATTTCATGTGGAGAAAATTTCATGCACTTTTATGTGGAGAAAAAGTTTATTTCATGTGGAGAAAAAGTTTATTTCATGTGGAGAAAATTTCACGCACTTTTATGTGGAGAAAAAGCTTATTTCATGTGGAGAAAAGTTCACGCACGTTAATGGTTGGTTCATGGTATTGGTCTGACAGCTTTTTTGATCCTATGGTTTTGGTCCGTGGTATTGCATCCAAAAGTGTTGATCCCAAGTATTGGGTTCATGGTATTGTGTTATTATGGTTTGGGATCGTGGTATAGTGAAAGGCCCAAGACTATAAAATGGGAAGGAGATCATTTGGAAAAGCATCATCTGAATTGTTATTGAATATCTGATAAAGTGCTAGATCTTGAATACTGTGATTGGGTTATGGTGCAGATCTGGATCTGAATAAAGAAGGAACCTAAGCGCAAGGAGAAGGATAAGTTCTATTGATGGGTCTTAATATTTAAGCTTGAATGATAGTATTTTTTTTGTTTTGGGTTTAGATTTGGTGTGTGGTTATAGTTATTGTAATTTGGATACAGCTGTCAGAGAAGTGTCTACTTGATTTTGTGCTAATTCGTGAAAAGGAGATTGTTTGATGCAGAAATTCTTGATGATTGATTGATGTTCATGGATCCAGTCTGAAAATTTATGGAACGCGGTCCCTAGAAGAAAGAGAAGGTTGTAGCCTTCTGTAGGCTAGCACCTATGTACTAGTATCTTGGCTAGTGCAAGAGCTAAGGGGGTTGTAGCTCCCTTCCAGAAGAGTTTGGAAAATGAGAGAGTGTTGTAGCTCTCTGCAGGTTGCAGCCTGCGTACTGGTAAAGGACTGCACCAGTACAATTGTAAGAAGAAGTTTCTAATTGAAAGAAGATAGAGACATATTGCAGCAGGTGGTTTTCACCCACATTGGGTTTCCACCTTATATCATGGTGTTCATGTGTGTGGCTTATGTATGATGATCTGTTCTATTTTACTGCACCTGTTTACTGTTAATATGGTTGATAATGTTCTAATGCACTAATTAAGGATCAACTAATTGAATCATAAGAAGTTGTGGAAGTAGCATATATGAATCTGAATATGGAAAT
>APFE031458238.1:67815-101148 GCA_000404065.3 Pinus taeda | reverse complement strand
CCAAGTACTCTAATATCTTTTATACATTATTTCTATACTATTTTTTCACTGTTTATACTAGTCCATTGTAAAGACTAATGTGTATACTCTAATATCTTTTTTCACTAGTATATTTGTCCTATATTAAGGTTATTTACTATGCCATTTTTTTTAGTCTTTATACTAGTCCATTGTTATTTATACTAGTCCATTGTTAAGACTAATGTGTATACTCTAATATCTTTTTTACTAGTATATTTGTCCTATATTAAGGTTATTTACTACACCATTTTTTTTAGTCTTTATACTAGTCCATTGTTAAGACTAATGTGTATACTTTAATATCATATAAGTAAAACATTGTTTTTATACAATTTTGTTGCCTAAAGTATTCCTTCCTATCCTCTTTACCAATGTTATTAACTTCCAATCTTTACCAATGTTATTAACTTACCAATGTTAAGACTAATGTGTATACTTTAATATCATATTAGTAAAACATTGTTTTTATACAATTTCCTCTTTACCAATGTTATTAACTTCCAATCGAAGAGGTTTAGTCTTTATACTAGTCCATTGTTAAGAATAATGTGTATACTTTAATATCATATTAGTAAAACATTGTTTTTATACAATTTTGTTGCCTAAAGTATTCCTTCCTGTCCTCTTTACCAATGTTATTAACTTCCAATCTTTACCAATGTTATTAACTTACCAATGTTGAGGTTTAGTCTTTATACTAGTCCATGTTAAGACTAATGTGTATACTTTAAGACTAATGTGTATACTTTAATATCATATTAGTAAAACATTGTTTTTATACAGTTTTATTGTTAAGAATAATGTGTATACTTTAATATCATATTAGTAAAACATT
Organism: Pinus taeda; assembly: GCA_000404065.3. Taxonomy (NCBI): domain Eukaryota; kingdom Viridiplantae; phylum Streptophyta; class Pinopsida; order Pinales; family Pinaceae; genus Pinus; species Pinus taeda. Next base: position 100,292 of record APFE031458238.1, on the reverse strand, counting down.
GTTTTTATACAATTTTGTTGCCTAAAGTATTCCTTCCTGACCTCTTTACCAATGTTATTAACTTCCAATCTTTACCAATGTTATTAACTTACCAATGTTGAGGTTTAGTCTTTATACTAGTCCATGTTAAGACTAATGTGTATACTTTAAGACTAATGTGTATACTTTAATATCATATTAGTAAAACATTGTTTTTATACAATTTTGTTGCCTAAAGTCCTCTTTACTAGTGTTATTAACTTCCAATCTTTACCAATGTTAAGTTTAGTCTTTATAACTTCCAATATTTACCAATGTTATTAACTTACCAATGTTGAAGTTTAGTCTTTATACTAGTCCATGTTAAGACTAATTGAAGTTTAGTCTTTATACTAGTCCATGTTGAAGTTTAGTCTTTATAACTTCCAATATTTACCAATGTTATTAACTTACCAATGTTGAAGTTTAGTCTTTATACTAGTCCATGTTAAGACTAATTGAAGTTTAGTCTTTATACTAGTCCATTACCAATGTTATTAACTTACCAACTTTATAACTTCCAATATTTACCAATGTTATTAACTTACCAATGTTGAAGTTTAGTCTTTATACTAGTCCATGTTAAGACTAATTGAAGTTGAGTCTTTATACTAGTCCATTACCAATGTTATTAACTTACCAATGTTGAAGTTTAGTCTTTATACTAGTCCATGTTAAGACTAATTGAAGTTTAGTCTTTATACTAGTCCATGTTAAGACTAGTCTTTATACTAGTCCATGTTAAGATACTAGTAAGACTAATTGAAGTTTAGTCTTTATACTAGTCCATGTTAAGACTAATATGTATACTTTAAGACTAATGTGTACAATGTTATTAACTTCCAATCGAATATTCCTTCCTCTGCTCTTTACCAATGTTATTAACTTCTAAGACTAATATGTATACTTTAAGACTAATGTGTACAATGTTATTAACTTCCAATCGAATATTCCTTCCTCTGCTCTTTACCAATGTTATTAACTTCCAATCGAAAACGATATTATAGACTATCATCAAATGTTTTTACAATATGTGGAGTGTACTATGTATAACATATTAGAAACAACCATTTACTATATGAACTTAATATTAGTTGCATTAGACAACCAATCCTTTGGTATATGAATGGCTTGTTGTGCTCTTTCGCTTTGAATGTGGTATTAATTCTTGAAATTTAGCTTGCAAACATGGTAAGGTCTATGCAATTACTTTAGAACTCTCCCTATTGTATGCTTTATACACGTGGCACTTAACCAGACTAGCCACGTACCATTTCTTTAACCTACCAAATCGATGTTTGAGATTAAATCTCACTTAATCTATGGTGGCGATACTTTTAGTGTTTCTCACAGTTTAATGACTTCTATATGTTTACCAATTTTTATTCATTACACTTTTTCTTTGTCGCTCTACAACAATAGTTTCATGGTGAGTTGAATTTATATGGTGGTGTAAGATTCTCACTTGTCAAGCAAAATCGCTCTCTCCAACTTTGCAACAACCTTCATTAAGGTATCTAGGATCACAACTTTCTCCAGAATTCTTTGTTTCTACATTATTTTGCCTACAGTTGATATATTTGAGCCATTTGAACATTTCTTTAACGTTTTTCTCCATTTTGTGTTTGCAGGGTTTTTAGAGGTCCATCTCTCTATCGGGAAAAAAATAAAATCAAATCAATCAGTGAATTACAAATTCAAATTAATAAAAAATTCAATAATAATAATTTCTTTTAAATTAGAAGTCTAAATAAATAAAAATATCAAATTAAAATCAATTTTAATAGAAAACATTTATATAAACAACATAATAAATAAATATTTTAATTTTAATGGTATATATTATAAAATATACAATAATATCATATTATATCTCTTAAAGTAGCAAAATATTCTATATATAAATGCAAGAAAAGAATCTAGTAAAATTTTATTCTTAAACATGTTTACTCAACATCTATGTTTATATATTGTCCTTGCCTTGTTAGGGACTACAAAACTTGTATCAGAGTCAAAGTTTATCGTCATGTCTTTTTATATAATTGACCAAAGATTAGATTAGATTCTACCCAATCAAATCATACAATAAATGCTCATGTTTAATCATTTTTCTTTTCCCGACAAATTGGTCTTTTACATTCCTTCATATCTATAGAATTTCCTGCAAATTCTCTACAAATCTACCTCTAAGATCATGTAGAAAATCTAAGTGTAGATTAACCTCATAATGCAATATACCAAAGCAAAATACTATAACCTACTTTTACTATCAAAATTGTGGAAGCTTAAAGATCGAGATGAATCAGAGATAAACACATATAACCATAAGAAGAAGAATCAATGCACATGAAACACAGAAAATACTTAGGGGAAAGCCTCAGCTAAAAACCCCACTATCTGTATTATCATACAAGGTGGAAATACATCAGAATTATACAAATCCTTAGCTCTCACAACTAGCCAGCTCTCACTATAGTCCTCTTGGATGCTCACAGGCAAACAAGGTTTCTCACAAACTTCTCCTCTACCCTCCAAGCCTCATATTTCCTTGCGTCGTTTCTCCTGGGTGATCCTTCTATTACCAAGTGTAACACTGATCTCTCATACTGATCTCACACCCTATAAAACTGCACAATCCTTAAAGAACCTTGTTCTTTCTGCATGCATGAGTTTCCTTTATAGGAGAAAACATGCAACTGATAGTACATTGTCCCTGTCTTTAATCTCAACTAGGTCTTTCTCATAATAGACATGCATGAGTTATTGATGAAAAAATCTTTAGTTATCTCGAGTACACTAGTTGGATGCATGCATGCATTAACTGATGAACTCACAATTAGTTCCTCAAACAGTTTGGAACTAATTTAACTGGACTTAACTCAGTAAACTGAGCTAACTAATTACAACTCAAATATAACTCAATCTTATCTCCTTAATTTAAGGGATAATTGTTGCATGACTTCAGAAAGACTTCTAACTTGAATTTCTCCAACTAATTAATCCATAATGAATTAATTAATTATTTTCAAGTAGCTGGTGAGACTAAATTCGAATTTAATTCACAATTTCAATTCAATGACAAATTAAAATTGGAATATTCTAGATTTTATTTTTATAATTTCTTAGTTGCTATTTTCAACACTCCCTCTCAACAAGAAAGGAATTCAACTCTGTCTCGATCCTTAACCTTTGGAATGTTCTACATGCAACACTTCTCTCTAGTGTTGTTGCTCCAGCAACTCCAGATAAACAAAAAAAAAACATCCAACCTGAATCAATATGATGCATCTGTCATCAAAGTCTCTAATTGTTATTGCCTCTGTCAACTGAAAAACTTTGCGCTTTTGTTGACTCTACCTTTTTGCACTGTTGTTAATCCTTCTCTACACTCTTCAGTATCTGACTGCTCTAGCCTCTGTCACTTTGATCTCTGACTGCATTAATCCCACTGATTCCTCCTGCTACTATGTACTTTAGGCTCCCATAGCAAGGTACGATCCATGATATAAAACCTCTCAATGGACCCTGCCCAATTTCAGCCTTCTTGGGACTATCACTTCACATCGCCCCACCTCACACCTGGAGGTATGGCTGCATGTGATCCCTCTGTTGACTCTAATTGTGCCTCCTCCACAATTTTCTAAGACTTCTTCTGGGATTGCATGTTGAAAGGTAATTTAATCTCCCTCTCTACCACCAAGTCTCTAACATTTGCCTTGCTCCTCAAGGATTTTCATGCATCTTGAACCTCAAGAGCATACAGGTTCTTGACTCGTGAACTGATATGTTTCACCTGTCTCGTGGTGATGTGTCTAAGGAAAACCTTTCCCTTACTAAAGACAACATCGTAGCCTTTGTCCTCCAACATCGCGACCGATACCAAGTTCTTCTTCAGTCCAGGCGCATACTTCACATCTGTCAAAGCGATAGGAGGTCCATGCTCCCTCGGAAAAGAAACTGTGCCCACTCCTGAAACACTATACCTTTCATCGTCACCCATCTCTATGCACATATTGAGGTATTTCTCCTCCAAGGTACTTAATAAACTTTTATTGTCGGTCATGTGGAATGAGACTCCACTCTCAAGATACCAACCACAACCCATCGTCGATGACACCATGCATGCAATGAGGGTAAAGTCCATTTCAAACTGGGAGGCTAATGCCTTACCTTCTGATCTTTCTAAGAATCCCTTCTTGGACTTCTTCGATGGGAAATTAGTCGCATAATGTCCTATCTCGTTTATTTTTTTTCTTTTTTTTTACTGTATGATATGAATTCGATTTTCACTTGCAACCACAAACTCCAAACTTTGAATTCTCGTATACTGTTCATAGTGCCAATAAACTTGGCTCTGGTACCATGTAGAAATTCTTCTATAGATCAACTAGCTTTGATACCATGTAGAAATTTCTCTATAGATCAGCTAGCTCTGATACCATGTAGAATTTCCTGCAAATTCTCTACAAATCTAGCTCTAAGATCATGTAGAAAATCTGACTGTAGATTAACCTGATAATGCAATATACCAAAGCAAAATACTATAACCTACTTCTACTATCAAACTTGTGGAAGCTTAAAGATCGAGATGAATCAGAGCTAAACACATATAACCATAAGAAGAAGAATTAATGCACATGAAACACAGAAAATACTCAGGAGAAAACCTCAACTAAAAACTCCACTATCTGTATTATCATACAAGGTGGAAATATATCAGAATTATACAAAACCTTAGCTCTCACAGCTAGCCAGCTCTTAGCACAATCCTCCTGGATGCTCACAGACAAACAAGGCTTCTCACAAACCTTCTCCTCCGCCCTCCAAGCCTCCTATTTCCTTGCTCAGTTTCTCCTGGGTGATCCTCCTATTACCAACTATAACACTGATCTCGCACCCTGTAAAATTGCGCAATCCTCAAGGAACCTTGTTCCTTCTGCATGCATGAGTTTCATTTATAGGAGAAAACATGCAACTGATAGTACATTGTCCCTGTCTTTAGTCTCAACTAGGTCTTTCTCAAAATAGACATGCATGAGTTACTGATGAGAGAATCTTCAGTTATTTGGAGTACACTGGTTGGATGAATGCATGCATTAACTAATTGAACTCACAATTAGTTCCTCAAACAATTTGGGACTAATTTAACTAGACTTAACTCAGTAAATTGAGCTAACTAATTACAACTCAAATATTAATCAATCTTATCTCCTTAATTAAGTGATAATCTCCTTAATTTAAGGGATAATTGTTGCATGACTTCAGAAAGACTTATAACTTGAATTTCTCCAACTAATTAATCCATAATTAATTAATTAATTATTTTCGAGCAGCTGGTAAGACTAAATTCAAATTTAATTCACAATTTTAATTCAATGACAAATTAAAATTGGAATATTCTGGATTCTATTTTTATCATTTCTTGTTGTTATTTTCAACAATATCTTCATGGGACTTGTCTCATTTCCAATGCATTTTTGACCAAGCAACCACAGTACATGATGCATTTTTAGTGGTTTATCTTGGGATAGGGTGAATTTTCGTATAAAAGGGATCTGTTATACTTGCTAATATAGTTGGTTGAATTGAAACAATTAGATTTTAAATAAATAAATTTTTATATAATAAAATTTAATTACTAATGTTAAACTATAAAAGAATGGCATATTTTTTTTGGTCAAACACAACTAATAGTAAACTAAAAAAATTGAATGCTAGACTTATATAATAAGCCTTTTCAATTATTACAAGCAATGTAGCTCTTGTTCAAATGTGGTAGTTGGTTCATACATTTCAAAGTTCAATAATTAAACTAAGCCACAAGAAACGCTAGCTATGCGGCCTTGTTTATAGAACGATACTATAGTATTTGTTACACTTTCAAGTTTTCTTTCAAACCCTTAGCATGGATTGTAACAATGTTCTTTTGTAGTTGCCAATATTGTTATTTTGTGTGGCATACCCGGATTTTTTAGCTAGAGTTTCTCTAGCCCTATTTTCCAAATACGAAATGTGTTTCTCATATGACACTATAACTATCCACAGAGTTTCATGGTGTTAATATTGACATCAAAGTTGGAATTTACTTTCTTCATAATGAACTACTATATGTGTATCATTGGATAAGCTTTAATTGTCTAATTTATTAAAATATAACTCGTGCTCTTTTCTTTTTAAGTACAATGTCTAATTTTATTTTTATTTCCACTATGCAGGAAGAATGAATGCCTAAACCTTTAAATATTAACCAGGAATTTTATTCTTACTCTACCTGATCTCTTTCAAGTTCTATACACTTTATTTTTCCTATGATATTCTTATCAATGGTCACTCATTCTATGAGTTACCAGTTCAACTACATCATGTTCATATAGGTGTTTTCCAATTTGGCGAGATTCTAATTCAACTCACCATCTCATTATATGTATATGTATAGTTACCAATTCAACTACATCATGTTCATATAGGTGTTTTCCAATTTGGCGAGATTCTAAATCAACTCACCATCTCCTTTACCATGTCATAGTTTTCGTTCCCAGTTTCCTGTGTTCATGCATCTTGTAGTGGATTCTATGACTTCGCTATATTTCTGTTGTGAAAAACTATGATTATAAAAATTTTCCTATTCGGAAATTTATTTAAATACGTAAATCCTATTATTGTATAGAGACTATTTTTTTTCTTTACTATTATAGGTTTTTCTAGCGACCCTTAATACATTATGTTAAATTTTACCTGAGTTTTTGACACAATTTCTTTTTAAACATATTTTAAATTATAATTTTAATAATCTATTTTTTTTTGCTAAGCATGATTAATCTATTAATAAAGAAAAAAGTTATTTATAGAGATGGTACTGGCTGTAAGAGAGGACAGCCATTCTCAGCTTGCCGAGGAACTAGTTCTGAGACTGCCCCAACAGAGGGGAAACCAGTCTGAATGAGTCAAAAATACAAAAAGAAATGGGATGTCAATGCACATTATCCTCAGTTTTCTGAACAAAACTAACAAGACAACAAAAACCAGCATTTCATCCAACTGGATGTGCCTACATGGACAGAAACAGAAGTGGACCCTAATCCTAAAAGAATTGCCACCTGGCGTTGGGAACAATGAGCTCCGTGGCCAGTTCCTCCACTATCGGGCAGCCCCAATTTTCACGGTTGTCCGTCGGATTTTGCTCACCATCACCTTCCTCCCGTCGCGCGTCCTCCTCGTTCAGCGTGTTCATCTCCTTGTCTGGCGAGGCCTGCTGAGGCTTTAAATCCTCACTCCTATTCCGCATTGCCCCCTTCCCTTTCCGCTTAGGCTGCCCTTCGTGTTCAGTTTCCATGTCAGTGCTCATATTCTGATGGGCTCCTTGTTGACTGGGTTCCGCCCGGAATGTAGCACTTCCAGAGCAGAGCCCCTGGTTGTTCTGAGCCGCCTCCTCGGTGAATAAGATGGAAATGGTGGCCGTAATGACAGGCTGGTTAAGCGTGCTCCGGAAGTGGAAGAGCTAGTGTGGGGGGGGGGGGGGATTTCTGGGCAGAGGGAAGGGGGCAGAGGGAAGGGAGCAGAGCGAAGACCCGCGCGACCCCGTCCACTCCTCGTATTTGGGTAATGAGGATTATCTGCTGAGGAGGAGGGAGAGCTTGAGGAGCTTCGTCTCCTGGCCTGCTGTCGAGAGCTACCCCCTATCGAGCCTCCCCTTCTACCGATAAGTCGCTGCCGCACCATGACAGAGAGGGGAATAGAGTGAGCGCACCAAAGCGAACAGAACAGAGAATGAGCAGGCGGAGGGCACGTCTCAGCAGCAAAGCGGAGCCCGACCACCTCCCATAACCCACCTCCTCCCGACCAACAATGCTTATGGAGCCTCCTATCGATTCCATACATGTCCCGGAATTTAACATAATCCAATGCATCTCAGCTTTCCTCCGCCATAACTGCTGCATTCAATGTCGCCGAAGGCTGACTAGCCCTGAAACATGCGGAGGCGATGGTCCTTTCCCCTGCGTGCCTGTACATTCCTGCTTCCCGTTGCGCAAAGCCATGTGATGGCCCCTTCAACTGTAATGAACCCATCGTTTCTCTGTCCATGTGGTGTGGGCTGGTAGGTGTCGTTCGACACTGCTCCACCCCTGTCCCATCCTCCTATGTACTCGGTGAATCACCCGCATCCGAGGAATTTTATAATCTATTTTTATTACTATGTAATTAAATAGTTATTTACTTCCAATTTAATTTGCAATGTTTAAGTTTTTCTTTTTCAATTATGTTCTGTCTACAATGTTTCTGAACTGTAAATTTATTGTTCTTGGTTACTGTTAATCTCTAACAAACATGATAACTAGTTTTCCTTTCTTATCTACATACTTAATCCCTCCACGAAACTATAAATTAATTAATTAATTAATTAATAATATATATATATATATATATATAATATAATATATAATAAAATACTTGATTACTTTTCTTATATTCAATATATTGTTAAATATAATATATTAGTTCTTTTGTCTAAATATTATTTACGTGTATCTTATTGTATCTTCAATTTATCTATGACTAGCTCAAAGTCGGGAAGTTAAAATATTTTCTCATATATATACAATTACATTCAAATCAAAATGAACAAGATACACATATGAAACTTCTAAATAATTATACTTATTTTATAATAGTTTTCTATCGTTATTATTATATAGAATTTATAAAAATTTGTTATTGTTTTTATAATTTTTTATATAATGTTTTTAGTTAAAAGTATAAACAATGTCTTTTTTTTCATATCTCTAATTCCCAAATAAACACATATCTATTTAAATTTTCCTTTTTATTGTATAAAAAACTTAGAATAAAGCATAAACTTTTTTTTTTTTTTGAATAACGGAATATTTATTGTACGCAGAGATACCGACTTGGGACAATTTTTTTGAAAAAATAGTAGTCAAATACTTGTCTCCTCCCAACCTTGAAACAGCGAATGTCCTTCTGAGCATACCAGGGCTTGAAATTATTTTTCTTTTTGTTTGTTCTTGTTTGCTTCTTTTCAGTCTCTTCTAACCTCAAATGAAACAAAAGCAAGTAAAAATAGTAGATATTATTCACCCCATATACCACTATTTTGATGGTTAATAACTACCTCCACCACACCAATAGATTCTTGATGATAAGTCCATGTTTTCTAGGAAACAATTAATTGACCAATATCATAATTCTTCTATTAAATCTAATCACTCAGATTAGATGCCTAGGAATTATTGATGGGCAATAAATATTCCACAAAAATTTGCATCTCTTTCAGCCATTTGTACTCAAAAACTAATTTTCTAGATTTCCTTTATTTACAAAATAAAATTTCAAATGTTTTTCAAACCAAGCTACTTTAACAAAAAATACAAATATGTACATTTTAATTACATAATTTATCAAGCCAATGGATATCACAAGTATATGGGTGTTTACATGGCCATCTGCAAAAACAAGTGATGTTGATTAAGCCTAGATCGATGGACAAGGTGTTAGTCGAATAGGAGAAATAATAGGAAAAATTACACACATTCAATTATATATTGACCAAGAAAACAACATAACTAACTAGAAACCAAACACACAAATAGATACATAGGATTTATGTGGTAAAACCTCGACAGGGTGTCAAGGAAACATCCACGGGGCAAGGGATTGGAATCTATTAATTCAACAATGATTCTCCACACACGATTACATTTCTCGGGCATTCACTAGTTTTATACCAGCCACCTCCGATACATAACTACTATTTCGGTATAGAACTAACTAGTTACATTTTACCCAAAATTACATAATTCGTTGTCAAACTAACAAACTCCATCTTGACAACAATTTCCTAATCCCTTGCCCATGCCCATTCATCATCTTTCTGCAAGCCAAGAGAAGCTAAACACCATCGCAGCTTCTCTACTATAACTGGCTTTGTGAATATGTCTGCACAATTCTCTCGTGTATGGACCTTTTGAAGAGCTACTTTTCCGCCATCGATCACATGTCTCAAAAAATGATACCTTACATCAATGTGCTTAGTTCCATTGTGATACGCAGGGTTTGTAGCCAAGTGAATAGCACTTTGACTATCACAAAGTACATTCACTTTCTCCTGCGTTCTTCCAATTTCATCCAGCAGACCCTTTAACCAGATTGCTTCTTTACTGGCATCTGAAGCAGCTATATATTCAGCGTCGGTAGTGGACAATGCAACTGTTTCTTGAAGCTTTGACATCCAACTAATTGCTCCACTTGCAAGAGTAAAGATATAACCTGTAGTAGATCTTCTTTTGTCCAAATCACCTGCATAGTCAGCATCTACATATCCGTAGACTGATCCTTCACTACCATTAAATATGATGCAATGGTCACTTGTGCTTCTTAGATATCGAAGCACCCATTTCACTGCTTGCCAATGTTCTTTACCTGGATTTGCCATGAACCTGTTGACAACTCCAACTGCATGTGAAATGTCAGGTCTTGCAGATACCATCGCATACATTAAGTTGCCTATAGCATTTGCATATGGCACATGAGACATATAATGCTTTTCTTCATCAGCTTTAGGACTCAAAACTGAAAAAATCTTAAAAAGGGAAGCTAGTGGAACATTAACAGATTTCACGTTGTGACAACCAAAGCTTACCATTTTTCCTGTCTCTATGTATCTCCATGCCCAAGATATGTTTTGTTGCTCCAAGATCCTTCATATCAAACATCCTAGAGAGTTGAGCCTTTAACCTGTTGATCTCTTCCATGCTTTTGCTTTGCAATAAAGCATAATCATCAACAATACAAAGCTAAGATAAATGAAATATGCCATTGGAAACTTTTGAAGTATTCACAATGATCATACTCACTTCTTATAAAGTTTTTGCTCACCATGAAAGAATCAAACCTTCTTGTACCATTGTCTGGGAGACTACCTCAGACCATACAATGATTTCTTGAGCTTGCAAACTAATCTTTTGCTGTGACCTTGTACAAAACCTTCTGGTTGTTCCATATATATCTCTTCATTCAAATCACCATGTAGAAAAGTTGTTTTAACATCTAACTGTTCTAACTCAAGATTAAGTAATGCAGTTAGTGCCAACACAGTACGAATAGAAGCAAGTTTTACAACTAGAGAAAAAATCTCATGAAAGTCTATACCTTCAACCTGAGAATACCCTTTTGCTACCAGTGTCACCTTATAACTTTCAATACTTCCATCAACTTTCTGTTTCAGTTTGAAGACCCACTTGCATCCAACAACACTTCTTCCTTTAGGAAGCTCTACAAGATCTCAGGTATTGTTCTTGGCTAAGGAATCCATTTCTTCTTCCATAGCCATTTTCCATTGTTTGCTATCTGTATCATCTACTACGTCCTGATAACAAGAAGGTTCCCCATCTTCAGTAATCAAAGCAAAAGATGAAGCAAAATCTTCATACCTTTTGGGAGTTTTCCTTTCCTTTGTAGACCTTATTAGAGCAACTAGTTGCTAAACTGATTCAGAAGCTTCAACAGCTTCCTTTGTGTCTTCAACACCTTTTTATCCAGAAGTCTCTCCTTCCTTTCGACTGTCACCGAAAGGTCTAGCCTCCAACTAAACTCGTTGATTTGGCGATACATGTTCCTATTCAATCCTTTCAACATTTGATTTTAAAATAGAGGATTCATCAAATGTTACATCTCTACTAATGACTATCTTTCGCATTGTAGGATCCCACAACCTATATCCTTTCACTGCATAGTCATACCCAACAAAGACATAACATTTCGACTTTGGATCTAATTTTTAACGTTGATTTTTCGAAATAAGAGAATAAGCATCACAACCAAATATCCTCAAATGTGAATAATCACAAAACTGACTTGTCCAAACTTCTTGAGGAATTTTACAATCAATTGCTAGTGAAGGTGATCTGTTAACTAGATAACAAGCAGTAGAACCTGCTTCTGCCCACAACTCCTTTTGCAAGTTACCATTGTTGATCATACTTCTGGCTCTTTCCATAAGAGTCTGATTCATGCGCTCAGCAACACCATTTTGCCGAGGAGTATAAACAGCAGTTTTGTGTCTAATAATTCCCTCATCCTTACAGTGTTGTTCAAATTCAACTAAAGTGAACTCACCACCATTGTCAGTTCTTAAATATTTAATAGATTTGCCTGTTCTTTTCTCTACCATTGCTTTAAATTGTTTAAAGACATTTAATACATCAGGTTTCTTTTTTAGCATAAAGACCCAAACTTTACGGGAGAAATCATCAATAAACGTTAAAAAATATAGAGCACCTCCATATGACACAACAGGGGATGGTCCCCACAGATCAGAATGAATATAGTCTAAAACATCTTTAATATTATGATTTCCAACTTTAAATCTTTGTTTACACTATTTTCCATACACACAATGTTTACATAAATTTAACTTCAAGGATTTCAAATCAGGGAGAGATTTACGTTTCATCAGTATTTGAAGACCTTTCTCGCTCATATGACCCAATCGTTGATGCCATAGACGAGTACTTGCTTCTTCCTTTTCTTACGCAACCACTGCTTCACTGATCTGAGTACTTCCTTTTAACCTGTAAAGATTTCCAGCGTTTTCTGCTTTCATAACCACTAGGGCTTCTTTAAAGAATTTCAAGACGCCATCCTGACCTATAAACTTATAACCATCTGAATCCAACAATCCCAAAGAAATCAATTTTTTCTTCAAATCAGGTACATGTTAACACTAGTTAATGTTCTAACTGTGTTATCATACATCTTAATCCTAATATCTCCCATCCCAACAGTTTGACATGACACATTATTACCCATAAACACAAAACTACCGTTTACATTTTCATACGAAGTAAACCAATTTCTATGTGGGCACATGTGATGAAAAGCACCAGAGTCTAATAGCGAGCTATCTAAACCTTGAGAGACATTACATTCATGTGAAGTTTCATCAATCATACATAATTCTTTAGCAGATAAAACTTCGTCTATCATACATGAATCGACCTGATTCGCTTCCTTCTTCGGGTTATCGTATTCCTTTTGTTTCCAACAGTCTTTCTTCAAGTGTCCAATTTTATTGCATTGCCAACATTTTGCCTTACACTTCTTTCCCTTCGATTTCGATCTGGAAGACCCCCTTGGTTTTTCTCCTCTTTCCTTTGAGCGTCCTCTAGCTACCATGGCTTCTAATGTAGCTATTTCAGTACTAGATTTCCTTCATACTTCTTTAGACAGGAGAGCTCCCACAACTGATTCAAACTTCAAAGAATCAGCATTGCTAAAGCTGATTGAAGTTACGAAATGATCCCATGATTCGGGCAGAGAACACAACAAGGTTATGGCTTTATCTTCTTCCTATATTTTAACTTCCATATCTGTTAATTGACATGTAAGTGTATTAAAAACATTCAAATGTTCTGCAACGTTTGAACCTTCTTTCATTTGAAGACTGTATAACTGTCTTTTCAGATAAATTCTGTTGGTTAATGACTTTGTCATATAGAGTTTTTCAAGTTTTCCCCACAATCCTGAAGCTGTAGTCTCTTCAAAAATATTGAAGAGAACTTCATCCGCTAGGCATAACCGGATGGCACTGAGAGCTCGGGCATCCAAGTCCTCCCAGTATAAAGTAGTCATGGTTGCAGGTTTCTTAGTTGCCCCGTCCAATGCCTTGTGCAACCCTTGTTGCACAAGCAGATCCCTAACCTTCAGTTTCCAAAGAGAAAAATTGCTCTTTCCGGTGAATTTTTCCACCTCGAATTTCGCATTCGACATCTTGGCCATTTTTTCTCCTTCCTAGGGTTTCAGTGTTTCTAGGGTTTATATTTATTTATTTTTGTCTTTCTCAAAAAAAACTTTTAAAAAATAAATAATTCCCCAATTCAACATATTTTTATTTCAAATCCTTTGTTTCCTTACACGAATTTAATGGAAGAAACCCTTTGTTTTTTCTTCAATTTAAATGAAATCTTTCCTTCAATTCAAATAAAAAACCACCTTTTACAAATTTATGGAAAACTTCTGGGAAAAAATTCTCTCAAAATTAAAAAATTACCCGGATCCACAAGCTAGGCCTCTTGCAGCACGCAATCACAACTCCTCTCTGCTCCAGCGCGCAGAGGTCAACTTCAACGGACACACTTCCTGGCAGCACGCACCAGATTGGTCCTCTTTGCTCCAGCACACAGACTTCGAGCCTTCTCACCACGCAGCACCAGACTAGATCCTTCACGCCACGCAGAAAGCAGAAGTCTCAGGCACAGTCCTCCTCTCCTCACATACACATGGCCAGACGCAGAGATTTCGGTCTTCACGCAGAGGGCAGTGTCTCTGGTCTTCACGGCCTCCTCTCAAAGAATACATGCAGAGGGACTTCTCCTCCTCAACGCAAATGGCCTCCTCCTCACACAGATAAAAAACACCTCTCTGCTCCAACATGTAGAGGTCACGCTCTGATCCAACACAGGGCAGAGGGTTTGGCAATAGCTCCACGCAGGCATATGGCTTCCATTCACGCAGCAATGCTCAGCCACGCAGCAATGAAGCAATATGTAACACGCAGCAATGGTCCACGCTTCACGCCTTCCATGCAGAAATGGGTTCAGCCAGCGATGGGAACCGTCTTCCTCTTCACGCAACAGCGAATCTCCCGTTCTCTTACACACAGCAATGGTTGCCCTTAGCAGCGACAGGCTCACACACAGGGGAAGTCTTCCTCTACAGTGGCAGGCTCACTCACACGCAAGTCTTCCTCTACAGCGGCAGGGTCACTCACACGCAGAGGGTCGCATACCATTGGCTTTGATACCACTTGTTAGTCGAATAGGAGAAATAAGAGGAAAGAATTACACACATTCAGTTATATATTGACCAAGAAAACAACATAACTAACTGGAAACCAAGCACACAAATAGATACACGGGGTTTATGTGGTAAAACCTCGACAGGGTGTCAAGAAAACATCCACGGGGCAAGGGATTGAAATCTATTAAGTCAACAATGATTCTCGACATACGATTACATTTCTCGGGCATTCACTAGTTTTACACTAGCGGCGTTCATTACATAACTACTATTTCAGTATATAACTAACTAGTTACATTTTACCCAAAATTACATAATTCGTTGTCAAACTAACACGAGGCTTGTGTACATGCACAATCCCTAGAGAGCATAGGTCAAAAGAAAGGAAAATCAAATGGATCGATGTAAAAAGAGCACCAAAATGCTTCTAATCAAGGGAAGGACAAGTGGAAATAGGGAATAGATAAAGATATAGAAATCACAACACATCAATGCAAAGACCCAAGTAACCAATGTAATATTAATGGCCATACAGGGTAGAAGTGCTAGAATTTGTATCTGGAGCTTAAACCGAAAAACAAAAAGAAAGATAATAAGAAGAAGAATCTCATTACCAATAATTTGAGGAACCAAATTGAACACGGTTCAAATGTGGATGAGAAGATCGTTTGTATGTCAATGTAGAAGGAGGTGAATCTTAGTAGCCTTCAGAAATAAGAAGAAAAATAAATTACCAAACTCTTCCACATACATATATAGGTCAAGGAGACAAAGATTGATGCTCTATTTGTCTAAGGATCACAATTGAATCTCATTACAACAAAGTTGGCCAATAAATTGGGATTGGAAGTTGATGATCATCCAAGCCCATATCCATTGGAATGAGTAAATAAGGATGTAGAGTTAAATGTAACAAAATAGTGCAAAATTATATTTGCTATTAGTGTTGATTTTATTGAAGTAGAACTAGATGTAGCTATTGGAAATATTGAGAGGGGGAGTGAATCAGTTTTTCTTTTACAATTGTTATTTTACAAGTTTTTAGATCACTTATAACTAGAATACAAAATAAACAATATAGAATAAATTGTTTTATTGATTAGAAATAACAAGGACTTCAATCCTCTTGTTTACAATAAATCATGTACAATAATGCTTAGAGCTCCAACCCTAAATGAAGACACCAATCTCCAATGTACCAGGGTCCACCCTGTACTTTGCCAAGCACACACATGGACTTCAAGAGCCAGTAAGAGGCAAGGCATCCCTAGAGGGGGGATACTACGAAACAGAAACAACAACTAAAAGAGCCGCTACAATGATACAAGGATGTGTTCAGAGAGCCTAAATGGTTACCACCTAAGAGGGAACTAGATCAAGAGATCCAACTATTGTTGGACTCCCCATTGCCAAACATTAAGTTGTATAAGCAGATTGTTATAGAAGTGAGGTGAAGAAGCAATTGAAGTAACTACTAGAACAAAGTGGCATTCAACCAAGTACATCACCATGTGGATCAACTATCATCATTGTACCAAATAAGGATGGGAATTAGAAAAAGTGTATTGATTACAGGGTGTTGAATAAAATTATGCTCATTAACAAGTACCCCCTACCCAGGATAGATGATCTAATAAATCAATTGCAGCAAGTGAAATACTTCACCAAGCTAGACTTGAGGTCTAGATATCATCAGGATTGAATCAAATAAAAAGATAATGGAATACCACCTTCAAAACCAAGCAAGGTTTGTATGAGTGGTTAGTCATGCCATTTGGCTTATGCAATATGCCAGTTACATTTATGAGGTTAATGAATGATATACCTTTCCCTTTTATAGATTCATTTTTTATTGTCTATTTGGATGATATATCGACCTATACTACTACTTAGAGGATCACATCTCATGTTTGATGCAAGCGTTGGAGACATTAAAGAAGCATCAATTGCTAGTAAATCTCAAGTGTGAGTTTGCATAACAGTTTTTGGTGTATCTAAGGTATGCGATAGCTGGAGGAGATTTGAAAAAAGACCCTACCAAGATGAAGACCATCATGAAATGGTTGATGCCTATTAATGCTTTTGAGTTTAGGAGTTTCATTGTGGCAATGCAGTACTTGAGGAAATTCATAGCCTCATTTTCACCAGTGGAAACACCACTCCACGCCATAACAGAGAGTGGAAATAGTTTTCAATAGGTAAAGGGTCAATAGAGAGCATTTGAGGAGCTAAAGAAGATCAGTTAGGCACTAGTTCTAACATTACCAAACTTGCAGCGGCCTTTCGAAGTGGACACAAATACGTGTGTATGATATGGTAGTGGATTTAATGCAAAGAGGAAGGCATGTATGCTACCATTCTGAAATATTTCCTAGGGAAGTTCTTAACTACCCTACCTACAACAAGGAGTTATATGCCTTGGTCCAAGTTGTGAATAAGTGGAAGCAATACATGATGGAAAATGAGATGGTAATCCACATAGATCATTAGCAATTATAGTACTTGCATACCTAGAGTACACTACAACAGACCAAGCATTACAAGTGGATGGGATTTCTATAGTAGTTTCATTTAGTGATCAAGTATAAGAAGGGAAACACTGACAAATTGGTTGACATGATTTCAAGACCACCCACATCAAAGATTATAGTTTTGGTAACTCTAATGCACATTGGGTCATTCCCCCATGATGCATGCAAAGAGGCATATTCACGAGATTAGAACTTCAAAGAGATGTTTTAGCAACTGTAGAGTCAAATTCATTTGCAAAATGGTGACAACACCATGGACTACCATCTCTAGGATGGGTTACTCTACAGGTTGGATAACTTATGTGTTCCAAAAGATGATTGATTGCAACAGATTAGAGAGGCTCACATCTTGAAAGTTGCAAGACACTTTGGTGTAGGAAAGGCAATGGCCAACTTACATAAGTATGTGTATTAGCCCAAGATGCAAAAATGGTAACTAGGTTCATAATAGGATGCATGTTTTGGTGTACCAGTAAGCCTAGTAACAAGAAATGGGTTCTATACTATACCTTACATGCACGCAATCATCCATGGGAAAGCATATCCATGGAATTTGTGGGAGGTTTACCAAAAACCAAAAAGGGACATGACTACATGTTCATGGTAGTTGGTGGGTTCAACAAAACGTGTGTTATGATGCCCTATAAAATAACCAATAATGGGCAGGAAGTAGCAAACTTTTTCTTTGGAGAGGTCTAGGTATACTTTGGGATACCAAGGAAACATAAGTAGTCAACAGGATTTGGTGCATCTTTTGAGAGGTTACAATAAGAAGCATCCGAAGAACTAGGATGAAAATATGGTATATAAAAAGCACGCTTATCATAAACTAATCTACACTTCTATTGGTAAGTACCCATCTGAAGCTTGTTTTGGATATTTTCCACCTTCACCTTTGGATATTACATATGGGCAGCGAGGAGGTTTAAAGGAATCTTATAGGGAATCACTTGAGGGCTACAAAATTTGTAGAGAAGATCAGGAAAATCCATATATAGGTACAAGAGACACTGTAGAAATCACAAGAAAAATACAAGGCCAAACATGATCATCATAAAATGAAGATCACTCGAGGTGGGAGATAAAATATGGTTATAGTTGAACAAGAAGAGGCTACAAGGTCCTAGTAAGAAAATCAAGTCTATGCAATGTGGTCCCTTTGAGATACTAGAAAAAGTGGGAGATAATTCCTATAGACTCAGTGTACCCCCATACACATATATTTACTCAGTTGTAAATGTAGAGACTCTTAAACTCTATGAGCCTTCCATGCTAGATGAAGAAGAGGAACAATTCCTACCATTTGTGGAGGATTTGGCACCAAATGCTCGGGAAGAGTTGGCAAAAGATATAGTTTTTCAAAAGAGGTCCAAAAAATACAAAACAGTGGTAATATGACCTTTGGCATATTGGATTGAAATGGAAATTTTCAGGGAAGGCTAAATGGTATCACTGAGAAAAAGTGGAGAAATTTTTCCTCGCCTCATTCAATAGAAGCTTTCGGGGACCAAAAGCCTCCCAAAATGGAGTTGTGTGATAAAGATTGGATCATTATATTTTTTTAATCCATCTTGATTCTTTCGAAGAGGAAAAAGTGGAGGAATTAAGTCACTTGACAATTTTTACCAATAAGACCCAATTTGGTAAATTAGGGTCTAAAACCTTCTAGAAGCATTTTGGCGAATCAAATAATATATATATATATATATACATAGGAAGGCTGGAGGGGGGCTCTTTTTCATGTTAGCATATAACCTTTTCTTTTTATACACATAGAGACTTCTAATGGTGCAAGAATCACCTCAATCGAAGTTTGTATGCAAAATTTATTTCATCCAAAAGTTAACCTTCCTATTTTGGCCACCATAATTTGAGAAGATGCCACATCAACCCTCATTACTCAAGGAAAATGATCTGTCCGTGTGATTATGATAAATAAAACTCTAGAAGAGTTCATATTATACATCTAGTTAAGAGTTTGGGGAGTCAAAACTAACCAATAGTTGTTATTAGGTTGTGTTATAACCGAGCCCCTAAGTGAGAAAAGGGTTACATAGACAAGCAAAGTAGCCAAGAGGGATAGGGAGAGAGAACATAGAGATAATTTGTTCATTGTAATAGCCCATGGGCCACAACCTTTACCTCTTTGTACTCACAACTATTTTCTATTCATAATTGGGTTCACCTTCTAGTGGGGTTTTCTCCCGAAAGATTTTCTCAGGGTATATCTTGTGTCAAATGTGAAGTTTGTAAGTTTTTATTTCATTGCTCTCTAATTTCTATACAACTATAATTTACATGCATGCACAATACACAATAATTTAGAGATCCATAAATATAAAGAGAAATAAATACTCAATGTAAATTTTGAATTTTTAAATATAATTTAACAGAGTTGTTGTGACAAATTGTCGAGTAGAATATCCACAAAAATTTATTAATCGTCTTATATAGAAAGCTTTGAAGAAGTGATTAAATGCATATGAATGCTTTGTTAACCATGTTTGATATGGTCCGTTCATCCTTATTTTATAAAACTAATCAATTTTGACATTTTATGCTCTTATCCATTTGCTCTACCAGCGCTAGCCAACTGGAGTGTTGCAACTTTCCCTGAAAAGCGAACAAGAGCATTGCAACTCTCTTCTAGTGTTCTAGGGGCATTGAAGAGGCAAAACTCTAGTTTTGGTAGGGTTTCCATGGACTTTTTCCTACATTTCAACATCCATTTTGATGTCTTTCTCTAGTAGACCCAAGAGATTGTCACTTTGAGCTATGATAGACCTTAATAGTGGCGTTTTGATTTGTAACAGATGCCGCCTATTGTATGAGGTCAGAAGATAAGTTGATCAAAATACATTACAGTGATCTCAGTGCGCGACGCAGATGGAGGAAGCCAAGGACGCAGGACTTGCAGAGCACTGCAAAAGTCATAGTCATATACATATAATATACATCCCTGAGGTAAACAAACCCATACTCGGCACTTAAAGGATAGAGGATGGATGCCCACACAACATACCACTGATTAATGTCATCAAGGACTAGTCATCATACAATGTAAATATTTGTCACAATAGATATCTATAAGGTTGCAGATACCAATGTGAGTACCCAAATGTGACTCTCAAAGTACATAATACATTCTCTAACACAACTTGGGGGAGGTAGTGTGCTTGAATAAGGTAACCCATGCCCCAAGGTATTTGACTCATACTAATACTATAACTTGACTACATGCGAATGAATGAGTTGATGTCAAGCATACAAGGAGACCATATGATTACCAGGGATTGAGGAATCCCATTAACATATGTGAAGAAGACCACCAATGATGAAAATGGTTCCCAAGGTACCTAGCATAATCTATCGAGTGTGAATAAACTAATTGAGGTGGAGCACTCATAAAATCAATCAACATGGATCAATGAGAAAACCCTATTATTAATTGCGAGGAACCCTGCCACTAAACACTGTAGGTTCCATGGTACTAGACTATCTCTAGATCTACATCCCAAATAAGTGTAGGTGTCGATGGGAAGAGATCCATCAAAGGAGGGTCCTAGTGTATCCTCCATCATTCAACACAAAACTAACAACAAGATGAGGGGTGGCCGACACAAAAGGTAGAACAAAACCACAAATGGTCAACTCTGACTAAGACTTGCCTTGAACTAATAACCCTACTTGATGACACAAATGTGAATTTGGCACCTTGGACTGAGGAAAGTCATACAAACACAAGGGCGACACAAAAGACATCACGACAACCCAAGGAGTAGAAGGTAACCACTCAAGTGAGGTATTGACTCAATCACAAAGTGACTTGAATCACGCTGATGATATGGCTCTAATGTCACGCAAAGACCAGTTGGAAGAGGATGACTAAAACAAGTACCGTGTTCAAAGGCAACCAACAACTGCTATGATCAAATGAAGAACAAGACTCTTCCCCATTTTTCCTTTTTTGTATAGATAATCCCTTTCATTGTTTAACAAGCACAAAAGAGAAGACAAGTGAGTGTGATAGTGTCATTTTCATTTAGTTTTAACGATCCTTGAAAATAGTTAAGAATATTACTCAAATCGATGTCTTTTTTGTAAGTTTTATAATTAGGCCGAAAAATAGAGTCATGTCTTTCTCTAGATTTAACGAGCATGAGAAGAGAGAAGAGTTTGTTTGTCAGAAAGAATGAAAAGAACGTGGCATTTTCAATTAACTTAATGAGCGTGAAAAGATTGAAAAAAATATTGGGATTTTAATTGTTTGACAAGCATGAAAAGAATACCAAAAAAACCTCATTCCAAAGAGATGAGTGGTAAAATGACATGCATCTAGTTCTAAGGTTAATGACACTGACCTACGCAAAGCAAGAAGTAGTGGCGGAGTATCTGGCAATGGAAATCCACTTAATGCAGTGGTCTCTCTGAAAGGGTAAGATGGGTTGCAAGGTGGAGGCCAGAGTAATGCAAAGGCAAGAGGTCAACATAGATGCAAGGTTGGCAAGTGTCATGAACGCAAGTAGCATTATGGCAGCATTTAGCAAGAAATTAAAGACCATAGGCATAGTCATTAAGCAAGAAATTAAAGACCATTGGTATAGGTGACCAAAAATAACAATAAAAATAGGGGGTTCGTATAAGGGCTATAGATGGCCACAAATTATGGACAACGGAAGGCACGAGGATAAAGTTCAATGTCATGGTCAGCGCTAAACAGAATCCCTGAACCTACAAATGAAGGTAGTATGGGCATCAAACCGGCAATCAAATGTTAATATAGAGCATCCACGAAAGGTAAGTTCTATCGCACAAGTTACAGCGTGCCAAAAGGCATGGTTAATGTCACAACCTAATGAGGTGGAACCTAAGGCACAATGAAACGGTATGGAGAAGGTCAAAAATGTAGTGTCGTGGTTGATATGGAGCCTAACTTTATATGTCAATTTCAAAAGTATACCTCAAGTCACTATTTTGTATGTTTTTTCTTTTTATTTCTTATAATTATTGGGATTTTATGATGTGATATGGAGCCTAACTTTATATGCCAATTTCAAAAGTATACCTCAAGTCACTATTTTGTATGTTTTTTTCATTATATTTATTATTATTATTGGGATTTTATGATGTATTATATACATATATGCAAAGCATGTCATACTCTGATAGGTTATGGAATGTAATTCTCACTTTCAAGCATACACTAAGGATCCCAATTGGCATGTATGAATTCGTGTGCAATTACTGGTAACGTATGACACAACCATTATGGAGCCATGCCACATTTAATTGAATTTACACAATCCTAAAGGTTGATGATTCCAGAGATAGCCTAAAAACATATCATTATGAAGGACTACCCAAGGCCATAAAGGGTGAATGGTCTCATGAGCTATGAAAGCTCCTTGAGGATGACAATCAAGACATAAGGAGGGCATAAGACACTTAAGAGTGAATAATCTAGTATAAAGTTTAGAACTAAAAATCCCAGACTTGACCCAGTCCAAGGGTGAAACTTCATTAGATGACCTATGAAATGTCCTCTAGTTAGATGTCCCTCGATTTCGCTATAGTGGACATCTCCTTGATCAGATGGATATAACACAATTGAAGACATGCTCAATTACATTCCTAGGTGTGTTTTATTTTTCGCTCCAAGGGGGATTGTAGCATTATTCTTGGGAGGAGTTGGAAGTAACAAAAGTCTAGCCAATTCTTCCAAGTTTATCGCTCATATTTTGGACCAAGATGCTCTAGTTGTAATTGGCAATGAAATTGGGGTGTTCAACGACCTAGAGCCTAAATTTGGAGATTAAAGCGAAGAGAAGATGGGCTGAGATTCAAATTTAGTTTGATCTTAGGGATGGACTAATCAAAATTCTAGATTTAGTTTTGGGTAAGTGTATTTAGCAATAGAGGATGGATTATTGGAGGTTTCCCTTCCATTGCTTTTCTTGTCATGAAGTAGCGCATTTGCAAGATCAATTCAGGTGTGTTCCCCCCCCTTCTTTCAAAAGGGATTCAAATGTTTGTGTTAAAAAAGGGGGTCTTTCTCTTTCTAGTGATGTGGAGTTTCCTTCAATGGTGAAACAATTGAAACACTAAAGGAAGACATTGTCATGGCAAAGTCCATTACAGCTATAAACCAATGGACAATCATGTTTCAACCATCAATTCTCTTGATACATGCTACCTTGATCCCCTTCCTTCTCTTTTGATTCTAAAGTTTCTCCCTTAGTTTTACCCCTTTCAGCGTCCCCACAAGAGCTTCTTGTGTCAATCCCATCTTCCACTAGGCTAAGCATCCCTTCATTGAAGTGCCCCCAGCCCCTCCTAGCCATACCCCTATAGTATCAAAGAAGTTTTTCTTGTAGATTAATGGTGTAGGATAACATTTGTTTCAATCCCTCTTCCAACCTATCCTTGTATTAAGGGAGACAAAAGAAAGCCACCAAACTATACAAGGAACTAGTGTCTCCAATAAAATGAGTTACAAGTTTTTGAGGCTTACAAACATGACTTTCTAGACAAGAAAGAGAGCTTAGAGACAACAACACACTTCCTTCATAATTACACTAACCTCCAAAAGATTAATAACACAATTTGGGGAAAAAACAGAAGATGAGAGGTTGGTGAGCTCCTTTGCAAATAAGGTTAAGGCGGCTCATTTCTTCAAACTCGTTATCAATCTCTTAGTGGGTGTCCCATTGAGGAGATTTTGTCCGTGGTGTCCAAATTCCCTCTTTTTCATTGAAGATATGAATCTTTCCCTAACTGAAGTAGTATTAGAGTCAGGTGCTTGCAGCACTCTCATCTATGCAAGACTAGCCTAGGACCTGATGGTTTTACGGCTCATTTCTTCAAACTCTTTATCAATCTCTTAGTGGATGTCCCATTGAGGAGATTTTGTAAGTGGTGTCCAAATTCCCTCTTTTTCACCGAAGATATGAATCTTTCCCTAACTGTAGTATAAGGGCCTTGTATCTCTACTTTTATTTGTTTAATTTCTATAAAACAATATAAACAAGATTGTGGGCCTTTCAAGGACTACAGACTATTCCAAGCTCTGACGTGATCTATAAGACTGTAGCAAGTGTGATTGCCAAGCATTTCTCAAGCACAAACAAATTCATGATACAATTGTCATCTCCGGAGGCTTTTCAATCAGTAAAAAAGATGAATCAGAATAGTGTTATTAAAATATGTTTATATCATACTTCAAATGGCCATGGCCTTATTGATCATTAACTTGATAATGGGGTGCGTCTGCACAGGTGAGGCATCCCTCAAGGTTCCAGGTTAACGTCCTCCCATCCTCTTGCAGGCTGAGCGAGCTAGGACATTGGTCCCTCGAGGTTCCGGGTTAAAGTCCTCCCATCCTCTTGGAGTAACATAGTTGCTTTATGTAATCATATGTAATATAGTATCAGCCTACAAAAAAATTTATTGGGGTGCATTTCAGAGTCTTTTAGAGATGCTCAGAGTTTGAGGCAAGGTTACCCTCTATCCCTTTTTGTTCCTTGGTTACATAGGCGTATATAGAGCAAATTGATTTCTCAAAAGTGTCTCAGCAAGTTCCCATTTCTCACCTTTTGTTCAGCAGTGATGTTCTGTGCTACAGTCGAGGCTCTTTGAGGGTAATCACAGGGTAAGTCTCAGGTATGAAGATCAAATATGAAAATTCTTGTTTGATTCCTAATTAAAATTTCGAACCCTAATTATAAGTGTTGGGTGACTCTAAGTATGTTAATAATTGGGCAAGGCAAAAAGGCTCTGTGATCGAAGGCTAAAGCCTTTATTGAGGGATATCAAGCACGCTGCTCAGCAACTTGATTGGCTATCCTTTCATCATATCCTTGGTCTTAATATCAAAACAGACATGTCTAAGCAGGACCTGTATGTTGCTGTGGGGGCAAACGGCATTTATGAGTTCTTTGATGTGGAGGTAGCGGAAACCAGGAATAAATTGATGCTTAACAGGGAAAAAGCAGACTGCAAAGACGGTTTTGTATTTTGATTAGCAATGAAATGTAATGCTCTAAGAGTAAATGTTAGGATGTATAGTTAAGATACCACTGAAGCAGTGAGTCTAAGCAGTGAGCCTCTTTCTTGGGAGAGGAACACATAAATTCATCACTTTGAAAAAAAAATGTAGAATTAAATGAAATCCACTTTGAGCAAAAGCTATACCCAATACTGAAAAAATATTTATTGAATGTATAATGCCTACAACATTATAGTTGTTTTATTGAATAAAATTAATATATATTTTTAAGATGAATTAATAGGTGTTTGAAATCCGATTATAGGGATCACATCCTGCACTCTTTACTCGCTCGGCCAACATCAGAGTTTTCAAACAACATATCTCAGCGGCATCGGCATTCTGATTAATTCATATAAAAGGAATTTACACAAGCTTCTATATACATAAAAATGAGTAGGCAATTTTAATGTTATGCATCATAGAAGCAAATTGTTCAAGCTTCTATATAGAAAAAGCGAGTGGAGAATACTCTGCCACAAGGACTAAATAGCGTGTACATCGGCAGCTTCACTCAAATGAGATTTGTATGGAAATTTAAAAGGGCAATCAGGAACAGTTTGACAACAGACCAAAGGTTTCGATAGAGGCGTGTACAGATTTGTCAACCAAAACAATTAGATTATAATTATAAAACAAAAATGGTGAGGGTGCTTCGTTTTTAAAAACACCATGCGTCATGCCAAGAGAATCTACATACTCTAATTACATTTCTGCTTGAAACAGAGAGACATGAAATATTCTACTATCCTTAAGAGCCTGCCTCGAGTGAACAGGAAAAAAATTATTTCTCCGGCACTTAAATTTTGTTCACGACAGGAATTTCCTGAACAGTGACAGACAATGAATCTAAAGGGCCTGCTGCACTATTTTCGGCAATTGTGTTTGTGCTTACATCATTCTTCTCTGGTTGAACCAAAATTTTGCATTCCACAGTAGAGCTTGCCTCTGCATCATTCTCTGACTGTTTCAAATGTTCAGTTTCAATGGGACACTTCCTTGAACAATTCACCGATGATTCTGCAACATGAACACTTCCATTCTCAATAAGATTTGTACTTTGATTTGTACTTGGACCAGAATCTAGAAGACCTTCAACATTTGTACTTGAATCATTCTCTAGCTGAATTAATGTTCTGCTCTCAACAGGGCACTTCTCCACTGCTTCTGCAACATCAACACTTGCATTTACAGTAGAATTTGTACATGGATCCTTCTCCGGCCCAGTCGAAATCTTGCTTTCAACGTGGCACTTTTCAACTGATTCTGGAACAAGAACAGGAAGAACATGCCCAGTCGAAGTCTCGCTTTCAACGTGGCACTTTTCAACTGATTCTGGAATGAGAACAGGAAGAACATGCCCAGTCGAAATCTTGCTTTCAACGTGGCACTTTTCAACTGATTCTGGAACAAGAACAGGAAGAACATGCCCAGTCGAAATCTCGCTTTCAACGTGACACTTTTCAACTGATTCTGGAATGAGAACAGGAAGAACATGCCCAGTCGAAATCTTGCTTTCAACGTGGCACTTTTCAACTGATTTTGGAACGAGAACAGGAAGAACATGCCCAGTCGAAATCTTGCTTTCAACGTGGCACTTTTCAACTGATTCTGGAACAAGAACCGGAAGAACATTTGATTGATCCACCATATGATTATTGAAGTCTGGCCGAATTAGCTTTCTTCTTTTCTGCCTATGTGAATTAGGTTCCTCGTCAATAGACTTAGTTTGGCTCTCATCCTGCAGGTTTGACTCTTTTATACCTTTGCAAGTTTCACTCCTCCGCTTAAAGTTTATTTTCATTCCATCATCAACAATCTCTTCATCTGTAACCTCATTATCCAGACTATCATGGACAGACTTGCTTTGGGTTTCACCGTGTATATTTAACTCTTTCCTAGCACTGCTCACTTTACTCCTTTGAACATGGACAGACTTACTTTGGGTTTCACCCTGTATATTTAACTCTTTCCTAGCACTGCTCACTTTACTCCTTTGCTTTATTGGAATGCCATCATTAACAATTTGTCGATCTCTTACCCCAATATCCATCCTCCTGTCTTGTGCTTCTCCCAATATGTCGGTCTTTTTCCCCAAAGACCTCAGAAGCTTCTGTGGATATTGTTGAACATCTGATTTTGCAGCACGACTGTGTCTCAACAGATCTTCATGGCCTCTGTCATTGGACACATCTTTCTGTGGGACTCTGCTTAAACGGGTAAAAACACTTCCCTTTTTGGTACTACTATTATCAGCCCGTAAAGAAGACATCGCAGCAGTGGAAGGCTTAGGCCGTAAAACAGGACCTTCAGGCTGTTCCATAACTTGTGAAGGTGCATCCTCCAGAAAAATACCCATGTGTGAAAACAGACTTCCATTATTGTGATTAACAGGTGACTTGTTTAAGGGACCTTGGCTCAGTTCTTGTTGTTCAAGCCACAGCCTCTCATCGATAGGATGAGAGTGGATCCCACGCATAGAGTTTAAGGATAATGGAACATGTGGCCCTCCACTCCCATTGGAGTGAAAAGTGTCATACTGTCTATAGTTAGAAGGAATGTAAAAATCTATTCCGTTAGTGTTAGCGATTTCATCACTCGTTTTAATACCATTAGTGAAAGCATTTCCTGAAACTAAATTATTTTCCTCACTATTTGGGTACCCTCTCATGTAGGATGGTTGAAATGCAGAATTTGTCATATCTACGCTACTAGAAACATTAGGCTGCTGCACAGAATACATTGCAAGTCCTTGTTCAAGACTACTAGAAAAAATAGGCTTCTGAACAGAATGCAATGCATGTATTTGCTCAGCACTACTAAAAACATTAGGCTGTTGGGAAGAATGCAAAGCAACTCTTTGCTCACAACTACCAGAAAGATTACACTGCTCACGCTGTTGAGCACAATGCAATGCAAATCTTTGCTCACAGTTACTAGAGACATTACGCTCTTGAGCAGACTGCATTGCATGTCTTTGTTCAAAACTAGTAGAAAAATTAGGTTGTTCCGAGGAATACAATAAAAGTCTTTGTTGGGAATCTATACTGTCACGCATCCCCTGCCCAAGGCAACGATCTTCTGGATACAGGATTTCATCCTCTTCAACATTTGTAGAATCGGATTTCATTGC
Organism: Pinus taeda; assembly: GCA_000404065.3. Taxonomy (NCBI): domain Eukaryota; kingdom Viridiplantae; phylum Streptophyta; class Pinopsida; order Pinales; family Pinaceae; genus Pinus; species Pinus taeda. Next base: position 71,752 of record APFE031458238.1, on the reverse strand, counting down.
AGAGATGTTGTTTCTAACTTCTTGCAGGAACAAAGTTGCCTTGTGTTGACGATCCAATTTCTCACGCAGATCCCCATTGCTACCAAAACGGTCAGGAGCTTCCAAATCCTGTGATTCAATCCTCCGTGATGAAAATAGCCGAATGAGTTCTAACACCTGCCTCAAGATCCGTGGAAAAAAGTTATAAATCTGATGACTATCATAAAACAAACACTAATGAGTTTAAAATGTGGTGTATCAAGAAGGTTGAAGACATCCACCTGCTCCTGTGACAAATAGAAATTAAACTTCTTTGGAGTGAAATAATTTTTATAAATCGCATTCTTGAAATCCTCTTCTGAAAGAGGATTACATTCCCAAACAGTTTTAATCCGAACCTGGAGGAAGCCAAAATTATTAAGTCAGCAGCAACTCCTTATACAGCCCCTGCAAAATACCATCGTAATGACCAGCACAACTTGAGCAACAAGACAGCTAGACCTAAGAACAGACTTGATTGAATGCCGATAGCAAACCTGTGCTGGAAATGAACCACCAGATGTTTTAAATGCATCGCGTTCAATATTAAGGGCTCCACAGGAAGTTGCTTCAAACACCCCATATAATTGTCTCCGCTCATATTCAAATAAGAACAATTTCATACCCGGTTTAACCAGCTTCACGACAGAAGCCTGAGACATTGGCAGGCCAAAGAGCTCTCGGTTGAAACACTCTTTTTTCGTTTGTCGGTTAGACATGAAAATCATACCCTCAAAGCTTTCATCACCCTCTTTAGTAACATAGTTGTGATCATAATCCTCAAGAAATGCAGGAATATAGCCTTCATTTACGGTATTCCCAAAGACCCGATCGTCAAACTCATTTACTCCACTCGACATGCCTAATTCCTCAGATTCCATTTCATCAACAAATATGGACTTTTGATTATAGCCACCCACCATTTCAGGGTACATCATATCAGCCACCTATATTAGGCAGAGCACACAAAATTTAACCTTCTGCAAAACGTAATTAAAAGAGCAGTAGGAATTTATTCCAACGCAAACTGGGATTTTTAACAGCAAGCAAAAGACAAATCACTCAATGCAGACCCTAGTGTATGCATAGTCAAAACATAAATCTAAAAAATTTGAAGTAAACCATACTATAAAGCTCAGATTTAAATCATATCAAAATGGCTACGTACCTGGAACTCACTCTGCATTGTTGCCTCTCAGAACTGCAGGACAGAATTTATAATGAATGAGCAAAAAATCACTGTAAAAAATTCCTCAACCGCGTTGCCAATGACGTCCCAAAACATAAATTACTGTTTAAGAAAAAGCTTTATCGCCAAAAAAAGGGCTCCAGAGAAGACTCCAGATCTCCGAACAAATTATTGCAAATAACAAAATATCAAACCCTGATTCGCATTTAACAAAAACAAAATTGGGTTCGTTAAATAGGGAAAGTAACGCCTGGGATCCCTTAAAACGAAGGAAAACCCCAAATCGTCTTATTGAACCTCTGAATTGAGAAGAAAAAGGAACCAACATCTCAAATTATGCAAATTTCAGTCAGGAACAGCACAGCTAGGGTTTGAACAATGGTACAGACACCCTTGAAGAAAATGAATTTAGGGAACCTACCGCGAATTCTCCTTCTTCGAATATTCGCCGTAGAGGGCTGCTTCTTGGCAGATCTAGATCTATTCCAATCGCGGAAGAGACTGCGTCAATTCAATTTTCACCCCGTGGCTCTTTCCATAAGTTATAGGAAAAACGAAATTCACCCGCAGTTGTTCATGGGTCACACAATCTGCTGATTTAAGAAGGGAGTGGCGTAGTGGAAAGGGGGTCCAAATAACGAGACAGGAACCTTACACGAAATCAACTGGATCGTTCCTCCACACGCTAACCTACTCGTCTACGAACGATTTTTTAATGATATTTAAGATCTAGAGTGGAGCGTATTTAATATGCATCACATCGTATTGAACATTTCACCAATAATGGGGTAAATATTGGTCAGTCCTCTAATTTGACGGTTCTCATCATGTGTGAGCATGGCATGTTATTAATGTCTTATGCATGGCTTTTTCATTTTTTCTAATTTAACCCTTTCTCTAATTTAACTGTCATCGCTCTTTCTTTCCTTTTTTAATTTAACTCTGATGAAAGTTTAACCTTTCCCGGCCCTATGAAGGGTTCACATTCGTCCTACAAGGATAACTTAGCGCCATCTTCCCTTAAAAATAATATCATTTTTTATTTACTTGTTATTTGCGAGTTGTAAATTACCAACCAATTTATTTAAAAACTAAAAAACAATTTTAACAATTTATCTATATTTCCATTTTCAGCCATCTCCCCTTCCAAAAAACTGTTTTTTTAATTTACTTGTTATTTATGGTCCCAAAAAAATTTATTTAAAAATAAAATAAAAAAATTTAACAATTTATTATATTTCCATTTTAAAAAGTTTAATGATTATTATATTTTTTTCCATCATAAGAAGATGGATATGCATCATGATCCAGATTTAAAGTTGAGCAATTTACTATTTGATTTTCGCATTTAAATATCAAAGTATTTTAGTATTTATTTATTTTATTTAAATTATATTACAGCTATATAAATATTTAATTATTTTTTATTTAAATATAATACAGTTATATAAATTTTTATTTTATGATACGTTATATTATCAAGATTTTAAAAATATCAAAAAAATTATAATTTTATTATTAATTTTTAATGGGGACGAATTTTTTCGATATTTTTATTTGCATGTTTATTGATGTAGTATGGTTTTAGACTATTGGACATGTTGATATTTATTCTTTTGTGATTTTGAAAATTTTGTTGTCATTTAAATTTTGGTATGGATAGTCAATGAACAGACCTGGTTTCACACTGGGTAGGTTGAGATGGACACATGTTGATATTTATTCTTTTGTGATTTTGAAAATTTTGTTGTGGTTTAAATTTTGGTATGGATAGTCAATGAACAGATCTGGTTTCCCACTGGGTAGGTTGAGACCACCTACAAATAATGGGTTGATCAATATTCAATGAATAAATTTGGTTTCCCACTGGGTAGGTTAAGACCACCTGCAAATACTGGGCTGATCAATGTAATATTTTTCCGATCAAAAACACCACCAATCAACGTACAAAAAAAAATATATTATTATTATTTTATTAATTATAAAATGAATTAATACATAACTTAAACATATATATCAAAATTTAAAGTTGAGTATTTATTACTTGATTTTGGAATCTAGATGTTTAAATCATTTCTATTGTTATTGACTTTTATTTTAATTATATATAAGGCAGCGATATAAATTAAATGATTCATAGACATCAAATTATGATAAGCATCCAAACAATTGGTGTAGAAAATATGATGTAGGTTAACCCGATAATGCAATATAAATCAAAGCAGCATATTATAACATGCTTCTACTATCAATTTGTGGAAGCTTAAAGATCGAGTTTAACAATAAGAAGAAGAATCAATGGCACAATACACATGAAAATACTTTGGGGAAAGCCTCAGCTAAAAACCCCACACTATTGTATTATCATACATGGTGGAAATACATAGGAATTATACAAAGCTTTAGCTCTCACAACTAGCCAGCTCTCAGTACAATCCTCACAGATGCTCACAGGCAATCTTGGCTTCTCTCTAGCCTTCCTCTCTGCCTTCTAAGCTCCTATTTCCTTGTGTTGTTCCTTGTGGATGATTTTCCTATTACCAAGTCGAAAACTCTCCTTCAAAACTACACAATCCTCAAGGATAAATCCTTGACTACATGCATGATTTTTTTCCATGAGAAAACACATGCAACTGATAGTACATTGTCCTTGAACATTAATCTCAACTGGGTCTTTCTCAAAATAGACATGCATGAGTTTCTGATGAGGGAATATTCAGTTAACTGGAG